>BQNB010050501.1:3300-41478 GCA_026074375.1 Tanacetum coccineum | reverse complement strand
GCAAAATCAAGTATGTAAACCAAGTGTGTAGAATAGTATGTAAAAGATATTGTAAACGAATATGTAAACAAGTTGTATTGAGCATGTATTCTCCCCCGAGATTTGTAAAGCAATTGTAAAACAAGTGAAAGAGGGGCTATAAACTCACAAAATCCCTTAAAACAATCACATTGTTATAAGATAACCGAGTAAGTATAAGAATTTGTAGACAAGCATGTATCCCCCTCGCGGGTTATAAAACATTCAAAAGATTGAAAAGCGAGGTTATGAACTCACATTGATGTTGCAGAACGATTGGCAGAAGTGCACATATTAAGCATAACACGAACGAAAACCGAAGCGGCTCGATCAAGAAGTTGCAACTAATCTTAACGGCTAAGTCCCACTAGCCTAGGATAATGTATTTGGGTTTCCCGATTAATGGTCACATCAACGCGACACATTGATAAAGGTTTAGATTTCTACGTTGTAATAGTTTGGTGGTTGGTTAAATAAATAAATTGAAAAGTAAGCGCAAAGTGTATAATCTATATTTCGTATATATTACATATGACAAATGAACAAGTATATAATTCACATCGTGAATTATATGACAAAGACAAACAATCCAAAAGAATTATTAAAAAGCGTATATAAAGCGCGACGTGTATTTATATTTAAGAAAAGTCACATAAGTGACACTTGAAAAATAATAATTAAAATAACATTATTCGACACATGTTCGGAAATCACCAATTAAATTAATAAAGAGTTTTGCATGAAGATAAACACACGTTTTAAAGTTATGAATTAGACAAACAATGTTTGTAAAGCTTTTACAAAAGTTATGATTTTACCTTCTAGTTGACAATTAGAAATAAGACCCACTCAATAAGCTTAAAACCCATATCTACACTTTTAAATTTATAAAACCAACTGAGTGCTTCTAAGTTGCTTTTAATAATCACTAATTACTATACCCAAAATCAAGGTTTAAAAAGATAATGTAATTTACGAAAGAGAGTTTAACTAAATCGAAGAAATGAAAATAAAATAAAACGGAATGAAAACTTCAACTGAACATTTGCAACCATTGATTTCAAAAAGAACATAAAGCAAAGAAAACCAATACTTACGTCATTAAACTAGTTACGTCATTAAACGAGATAAACCAAAAGTTTAGAAAACTACTTACAATACAACATGATTTGTAAAAACGTTTGAAACATAAAATAATAAACCACTTATGCGAGGCAATGAAACACAGTAAGATTTAGAAAAATGAGACTACTTCAAATTTCGTACAAATAATATTTAACAAACTGGATGCAAGAAAAATTGATTATAAAACTAATATAATGATGAAAAGATAAATAACTAAAGAAAGTTTAAATGGTATCCTATTTGTTAACTGATATCACCGACCCAAAAATGCGATTGTGTCGACGCTTTTCCCCTATTTGTTTATTGGTGTAGGTTATAACAAGACATCCCAAATGAGATGGTGGTGGTTGATGATGATGGTGCGATGGAGATGGTGATGAGGATGATGTATAGGTTATAATGGTGTGGCCGTGGTGTGATGTTGGTGATTCGGTGTGGCTGCCGGAATCTCGCCGGAGATAGGTGGGAGGCGCCGGAAAAGATGGGAGGAGGGAGAAGATGTATAAGTGTGTTTAGGGTTTTCTAAAAAAATGGTAACCCTATGTTAATGTGTGTATATATATAAGGAAACTAGACAAAAAATGTGTCAAGTCTCTAATAGTCTAGGGCTGATGTGTAAATATTTTCACAGGGACCAAAAGTGTAAATTTTATAAAATGATGGTTCGGGACTTGTTTAGACAAGTTAACAGATGATTCAAAATGCGAAACTTGCGCCATTGTTTACCAAATCATTTTTCCTATAAAAATGGGCATCCACTCGACTTGTATTTTATAAATATTTTTATAAAATATATTTAAACCATTATTATTTATTTGGTACCATTGGGTGTCGCGAGTAAGCTTTGTCCGTAAAAATAAAACATTAATTTCGACGTTCGCGTTTTTAAATAAACGCTATTGGATAAAATATTAACTAATTTATTAAATAATTTTATTTAATAAAAAGTGATAATAAAATATGAATTTAATTATTATTGGGTCGGTACACGTTGTGTTCAAAATTTTTGCGAGGCTATTTTAGTCATTTTCTGCTTGTTTTCGTGTCTCGGTCAAAACTAAAAAGTTGTTCGGAATTTCGTTTTACATCAAGTTGCTTTAGAGTCCGAGTTGTGAAAACGTGATTTAGTGAGTCGTTTTTGATAAGTCAACTTAGGAATAAAATCTATATTTTCTCGTTTTCAAGTCAAATAAGTAAAATAAATAAAAATATATCAGTTTGTACTCAAGGTATGTAATAATAAATATGATTTATTATTGAAATATGTTTCGAAAATTTTATCAGTTACGCAGTAATTGTTTTTATGTGACGATAAAAGATCAAAAGTCAAAAAGTAAGATCGGACCTGAAAAGTCAAATTTTGAAATAGTCATTTAAAATTCTGAAAATTGCCGGATGTTACAATCCTCCTGGTGTTGATGAAGCTTTATATGAAAAAACTTGATGATTTTTAAGAAGAATATCAAGTTTAGAGAAGGATTGTTAGGATTAAAAGTCTTCTTGATGTTGTTTGAATTACTGTTGCTCATGTTTGTGTTAATGCTGCTCAACTGGAGTTAGTACTGCTCAGAGACTTCAAAGAAAATATGCTAAGTGTTTACTAGTGCTAGTACACAGTTAGTACTACTAGTGAATATTAGTGTTGCTGATGAACTTCAAAGAAAATATGCTAATAGTTACTACTATTAGTACAAAGTTAAGACTGCTTAGCTAAAGTTAATGTTACTAGTGAAAATATGCTTGAAGTTACTACTGCTAGTGAATATCAAGTTAATGCTGCTAGTTAGTACTGCTTATATGATATGTATTAGTTGTTTATAGAAAGGATTTTAGATACTTAGGGAAGTATTGTAAGTCGACTAGGACTCCTTGGTGTATAAAAGGAGGTCCTAGGGCATAGAGTTTGATGTACCAGAACCAAAACCAAAAATCAATCTTAATCGTATAATTCTTAGCTTCAAGGTCTTTGTAACCCTAATACTTTGAGAGTATTCGTATTATTATCATTAATAATATTGGAGCTTATTTGTTGAATTGTATGTTCATTGAATTACTATTTCATTGATAATTCTTCTTAATATTAAAGATTAGATTCCGCATAATCTTTAATACATTCAAACACAGTTTCTACTATAGTTGTGTTAGATTTATCTAATATAACTAAACCTAAAATAAGCTTAAGGAATTCGATCTATTGAAGTGGGATCAACAATTTCTTTTTCAGCTACACATCTTCTCATTATGTTGTCTGGGCATATCCTAAATGCATAAGGTTCGTCCCAAAAATAGTTCCTTACTTGAGAATAAAACCGTTTCCTTTTTTCTGATGTCCAGTTCAAGGGGATAACTTTCCCCACGTAATAATTAATGTAGTCCGCGTACCATGGCTCAACTTCATTTAATTTTGCCTTCAGCATCATTAAATGCTCATTGGGAAATTCATCAGCGATATCCTCTTCAGATAAATTTTTTTGTGTTGGGATTCTCCAGCCTCGTCAAATGGTCTGCTGCTAGGTTTTCAGCTCCTTTTTTGTCTTTAATTTCTATGTTAAACCTTTGAAGTAGAAGTACCCATCGAATAAGTCTAGGTTTGGCATCCTGTTTATTGAATAAGTACTTCAAAGCATAATGATCAATGTAAACCACCGTTTTTGACAAGATAAGATAAGGTCTAAATTTATCAAAGGCGAAAACTACTGCTAGAAGTTCTTTTTCGGTTGTTGTATAATGTTCCTGGGCGTTGTTCAAGGTCTTGCTGGCATAGTAAATTGGCTTAAACTTTCCGTCGATACATTGTCCTAAGACGGCTCCTACGGTAAAATCACTAGCGTCGCACATTAGTTCGAAAGGTATGTTCCAGTCAGGGGATATTATGATAGGCGTAGTGGTGAGTTTTTTCTTTAAGATGTTAAAAGCCTTTTTACATTCCTTAGAAAAATCAAACTTTGCATCTTTTAGTAGGAGTTGTGTCATAGGTCTAGATATCATAGAGAAGTCTTTAATGAAACTACCGTAGAAACCTGCGTGCCCTAGAAAACTTCTAACGCCTTTTACATTTGTTGGGTAAGGGAGTTTAGCGATTAGATCTATTTTTGCCTTATCTACTTCAATCCTTGAACCAAAGATCTTATGCCCTAATACGATACCTTCTTTTACCATAAAGTGACACTTTTCCCAATTAAGGACAAGGTTAGTTTCCTCACATCTAGCAAGCATTTTATCTAAATGAGCTAAACATGTATCAAAAGAGTTACCGAACATTAAGAAGTCGTCCATGAATACGTCCATAAAGTCCTCCACCATGTCATGGAAAACAGCTATCATACATCATTGAAAAGTTACAGGTGTGTTACACAACCCGAATGGCATCCTTCTGTAGGTGAACGTTCCATAGGGACAGGTAAAAGTCGTCTTCTCTTGATCTTCCGGTGCAATGGGAATTTGAAAGAAACCCAAAAAACCGTCAAGAAAACAGTAGTATTCTTTCCCGGATAGACGTTCAAACATTTGCTCAATAAAAGGGAGAGGGAAGTAATCATTTTGAGTGGCATCATTAAGTTTACGATAGTCAATGCACACTCGCCATCTAGTTACTGTTCGCGAAGGAATTAGTTCGATGTCCTCATTCAACACAACCGTCATCCCTCCCTTCTTGGGAACAACATGAATAGGGATCACCCAGGGGCTATCTGAGATAGGGTAAATTAATCTTGAGTCAAGAAACTTAAGAATCTTGTTTTTCACCACATCTTAGACCTTAAGGTTCAAACGCCTATGGGGTTGGATGGCAGGTTTAAAATCATCCTCTATCAAAATTTTATAGGTGCAAAACGACGGGCTTATCCCTTTGATGTCTGACATTTTCCAAGTGATCGCTCCCTTATGTTTTTCCAATACTCGGAGGAGACACTCCTTTTCTTTGCTTGATAATTCAGAGGAGATAATTATGGGAAAAGATTTGTTACCGTGCAAGTAGGTGTACTCAAGGTGGGATGGTAGATCTTTCAGCTATGGTTTCTTTTCGTCAATTTCATTTCTGCTGGCCGAACAAAGATGCCCATCCTTGATAATCATCGTCTGATCGGTATTCTGCTCGACTGAATACGCCGTATTCATATAATCGATACGCCGTATCGTATTTTTTTAGCAGAATGGTTGTCCAAATTTCCTTGTTCAGAGTTTCTGGATCGATTTGGTTGGTAGTCCCTCCTAGACCCTCGAATAGGTCTGACTGGTTATCTTCTAATATCTTACGAGTTCTTTTACCAATCGTCACATCTAGTTCATCAATCCTGTAGCATTCGTCATCCTCTGATGAGGGTTATTTCATTGATTGCTCTATATCGAAAATTACCTCTTCATCGCCAACTCTCATTGTTATTTTTTTGTTAAATACGTCAATCATGGCTCGAGCAGTGGCTAGGAAGGGCCTTCCTAAGATTATCAGGATTCTAGAGTTTTCTGGCATATCTAGAATAACGAAATCTATTGGTAGGACAAACTTGTCTACCTTAACAAGCACATTTTCAACTATCCCTCTAGCATATTAGATTGATCTGTCTGCTAATTCCAAACTCATCCTGGTGGGTTTTGGTTCTCCCAATCCTAGCTTCTCATACATGGTGTATGGCATCAAGCTTATGCTAGCTCCTAAATCTGCTAAGGCATTGTCAATTCGTAGGTTGCTGATGACATCAAATAACGTCTATTTTATAGCATCATTTATCCCACGATATTAACCCATTTTGTATAGTTATTGCAAAGAAATGTTACTTAATCGTTTATATTTGAGAATTACAGTAATTATGAAGTAATTGGTGAAAGATAGCAAAAGGCGCGCATTCTAGAGCTTAAATGAAGATATTTTGAAGATTACTGTTCTGAAGACCAATACGCCGTATCCATCAAGGAAGATACGACGTATCCATGCCTGCACTCACCAAAGACCACAGAAGATTAAAGATCAATACGCCATATCTAGAGGACTCAATACGCCGTATTCATGATATTGAATCAATATAATATTCTAGAAGATATCAAACGTGGTCCCTACTCCAAGAAATCCCCAATACGCTGTATCCAACTCAATACAAGAACAGCCGTATCCAACCGACTTCCCAAGACCTTGTAATAGAAAAACTATTAAAAACAATTTAAATGGCTTAAATCATATCCGCATACCTAAACCACAAAAGTCGATTTCAGAGGAGAAAAATAGGCAGAAGAGGTCCGGGCACGTATTCAATACCATAAAGAGATCGTGTAATCCCATATACTTTTGTAAACGTGCATGGTTTTTTATCATTAGTTAACTCGTTAGTTTACCTTGGCTAAATTTTACTCTTGTAATTTATTATACGTTTTTGAAGCTAATACCTATCGGGTATTAGCCTTATTATGAGATTCGAAATGTTTGGTATTTGTTTATATCGATATCTTGGTTTATCGTTGAGTGCTTGTTTTTATGTTTATTCATTTATAACTTGTTTACGCGCTTTTTGTATGCGACCTATCATCTACTGGATCTAGCAAAGTGGACCAAGTGGATCTAGAGTCCGTGATAGCTCTCCATATAGTAATTTATACATCTAGAATAATAGTTACACAAGTATTATCCTTCTAAGTTTGTGTCTAGGATACGCTTCGGGCTTAACTAGAAGGTGACCTAGATAATTCAACAAATAACTTTCTCATTCCATTGGATAGTTGGACAAGTGGACTACTAGTGATGAGGATTTCCATTAAGTCCGTAAGTGGGTAAAGTCTCTATGAGCTAAGGTTTAACAACATCACATGCTTAGTCCCGAAGATAGATTATAATCAGCAAATAAGATGCTTTATCGGAAGCTTTAATTGTACATAATAATGTATGTCTAGGTTCTGATGATTAACGCCTAAGTTTAAGAATGATATGCCCCTCGAAGAAGAAATCATTGCACTTAAATAAACAAACCAACGTATCTAAACGGATTATAATGTTATACATTTTCTTATATAAGGTTCGACCTCCTCTTTATATCTTTTTCCTATTAAGCTTGCATGGGTACAGTGTCTTGAATGATTGAATCCACCAAACCAAACCGTGCCATGTCTCTCAGCATAAAACCCCCCTTTTCCCCGTTAAATTAGGATTTAGACCTAACATAGTTTAACATAGATTAGAATAGTATTAACATAGATTAAGATTAACTAAGTAATTAATTAATATCATAGATTAACCTCGCCTCATGAATCCGACACCCTACTTACCATGAAACTACTACCGATCGGGTACACTGCCCGTTAAAGTATTGTTTTTGGTTGAGTCGGCAAAATATAAATTTAAAACTTGAAACAATAAAATACACATCACACAACAACACATCAAGTTTTTGGCGCCGTTCCTAGGGAGTGAAAAATAATCTTGATTTTTTGGTTTTTAACATTAGACTAGATCTAACCATTAGGATTAGTGTAGCTTAGATTAATTTGCATATTTGCGTGCTTGTTTTGTGTGTTTAATTTTCTGCATTGTATATTTTTTGCATTTTGTGTGTTTGTGTGTTTCGCATTATACAAAGTACGCTGTAGAATTTTTTTCAAACCAATATGGCGTATAATTTATTTTCAAACCAATATAGTGTATTCGACTCTATCATCAATACGACGCTGAATATGACGTATTAAGCTATTTGACAGTTTTCTTTCCTAGCGAATTTATTACAGGTTAAAATGGATGACCCCAACATTACTATGGAGGAGTATATCAGGCTTGAGGAAGAAAAAACTCGTAGGCATGGTAAGGTGTATAACTGGGAATCTACTACGTATGGTAAAATCTTGAGATAATGAAGACGTTCAAGACTCGGATCTGTTGAAATTAAATTCCCAGCTATAGTCTTTAACGACACATTAACATCTGAAGCAGCACTCTTGTATGAGCCTACGATCAGTTCTCTTAACAACGATGAAATTGACTTTAGAATATCGTTTGACGAATCCGACGATGAAGATTGCACGGTAATTTTTGACAAAAATTCATTTTCTTGCAAAATAATTTCTGTCAACAATTTATAAACGGATTCAGAAAATGATAATGATAAAGTCAATATTCCTTTGCTTCCATCACTCAAGCCAACGGTCAGTTTATTTTTGATGATTAGTCCTTCTTTAAAGATTTTCGAGAATAAATTTTCCAGCATTTTGTTTACAATGATGCTCACACGTACAATCAAATTTATTAACTGAGCCGATTTTAAACCCTCAACATATCGATGAATTTAATTTGAAAGATGAAACATCATTGTCTGAATGTGATGAAGAGGAACAAAACCTTTTAAACTTTAATGATCTATTTCCTTTTAACGTAATTTATCTCGATGAATTAAAAACGGATACGGACAATGATAATGATAAAGTCGATATTGAACACTCTTCGGGGGATTTATCTGTCAAACCATTACCTGATGTAATAAATACCGATGTTGGTACCTATGCATATGGGTCAAATAAGCTTTTAGAAACAAGTCATGATACATCTAATAAATTTTTCAAAACTAAAACTTTTATCAAGGGATTAAATTTTAATATCATGACTTGGAATCATCTTAACAAAGGGATGTCATTCATTTTTACCTGAATCAAGAATGTTATTGCCTTGGGCAATCCCGTTCGACCCTAAATTGTTTTATAAGGATGGGATTAAATTGGGGCAAGTCTAACTTAAAGACTTTTCTATAAACAAAAGTGCTTGCCGGGAGACAACCCGGAATGTTATTTAATTTTGTTATCGAGTCTGTCTTCCCAGACTTCAATACGGCATATCCGTTCCACCCCATACGGCGTATTGATTAAAATCTTTTTGAATTTTTGAATTTTTCAATTATGTATTTTGTTTTTGAAATGTATTTACAAATGTTTTTGATGTATGATCTTAGTTTCAAGAAGACAACTTTGCGAGACGTTCCAACTAAAGTGGAGTCATACATCGCATACCAATCTTGTGAACTAAAAACTCAAACCTTTTTTTTGGAAGGGCTTTTGTAAATAGATCAGCAAGCTGGTATTCGTCCCGAAAAGTATAATTCAATTGTACCTTTCTCAACATGCTCTTTGATAAAATGATAACGGATGTTAATGTGCTTTGTTCTTGAATGTTGTACCGGATTGCAAGATATGGCAATTGCACTTTTTGAATCACAGTATATCAGAATCTTGTTGAAACGAAATCCATAGTCCAGCAGTTGTGTTCTCATCCAGATGACTTGAGCACAACATGCAGACAAGGATACGTACTCAGCTTCCGCAGATGACATAGCTGTACAATCTTGCTTTTTGGACGACCAGCTGACTAACTTATCTCCCAGAAATTGAATGCCTCTGGATGTGCTTTTGCAATCATCATTACACCCTGCATGGTCTGCATCTGCATAGGCAATTAGCTCAAATCCAGAATCCTTCGAGTACCATAGACCCATGTTAATGGTTTGTCTAAGATATCGAAAGATCCTTTTGACCTCTTTGAGGTGTTTATCAGTCGGGCGTGCCTGATAACGCGCACATACAAATGTCGCATAGGCAATGTCTGGTCGACTAGCAGTTAGATACATGAGTCCCCCAATCATACTACGATACTTAGTTTGGTCTACTGGGGTACCCTGTAAATCTGCATCAAGTTTAGTAGTAGCCATTGGTGTACTTACGGTATCACATTTTTCCATCCCATGTTTCTTAAGAATATCCATGGTATATTGTGATTGACATATAAAGATACCCCGGGGTGATTGATGAACCTGAAGTCCAAGAAAGAACTTCATTTCACCGATCATTGACATTTCAAAATTATCTTTCATAAGCTTTTCAAATCTTTTTGCAAAAACTGGTTTAGTTGACCCAAAAATTATGTCATCAACATAGATTTGAACTAACAAAATGTCATCCCCGTGTCTCCTTGTGAACAATGTCGGATCAACAATACCTTTTGTGAAATGGTGTTCGATTAGAAATGAGGAAAGCTTATGTCACACCCCCATACAGGGTCTGGACGGAATACGTGTCCGAGGGCGTGACGTCATAACAATCCGAACACAAAGCAATAAAGAACGACCACTAATCATGGACGTTTGAAAAATAGTTGTACTCGTTGCATAAAGAAAATTAATTTAAGTTTTACAACCGGTCATAAGAAAGTTAAATGTAGCGGAAGCATAACAAAGTTTGATAATGACAACGAGTATATAAATAGATAAGTCTTGAAATTGGCGAAGTCACATAGCACATAGACTCCATTTAGCATCAAGAATCAAGCCAAGCTAAGCACCTGAGAAAACATGTTTAAAACGTCAACATAATGTTGGTGAATTCATAGGTTTAAGTTAATACAAGAGTGGACCACAAGATTTCAAAACGCATGCGACTACTATAACAGATACAACATCACATAAAAAGTATTTACTGTTACGCTAAGCTCATGACACCGATGCTAATAACAACAGGGCATATCATATCATGCCACATAGTATTCCTGCCCTTAACTGGTGTCCCAAACCAAAGACCACCACAACGCACATCGACATGACATATATCCGTTTGTTCTTCGTTAAGTGGAACCAAAGCAGATAGGGATAATTAGTCCCAATAGATCTATTTACGCATTCGCGCTCACTTAACCAATCCAATTGGCCATAGGTGACTAACGGTTCATGATAGTTCGGGCAATAGTGGTTTGTAAGCAAACTTAGGCAACACATAAACATGTAAAACTCACGTTAAGAACTTGTGTCCAATTTTAAAAGCAAACAATGTTTCTCACCCCAAAGTATAAAGCATTTGAAAATAGGTAAAACGTGGGGCTATGAACTCACCTTAAGCAAGTGGTGAATCGATAATCAACGAGGAAGAAATAAAGCCGAAAGGTCCTACACGCGACCTAAATAAATGACGCGTCTTAGGTAAACGAAAGATAACCGAAACTTGTACGACACGCTTTCAAGAGAAAAGACATCCATATGTGTTTGTGCTTTAGTTTGTTTAATAAAGTATGACTAAATAAAATTACAAAGTTTTTCGTTAAGTCTTGGCGTTCATCCAAAAATTACTACTTTTAGAATGTTTCTATTTTAGGAAAGTTTTTAGTTTCAAGACGTTAATACCGACCCTTATATTTGTTAAGTTTCCATATTTTTAAAATGCGCTAACTAACCATAATCGCTTAACTTCCAAGTCCGATCCGCTAAGTTTTACCAAACTTACTATTTTTAGTAACTTTATCGTTTTTCCTAAAATATGTTAATGACGTCTTCAAATGATGCTAATCTATATATATGTGTTACTATATGTTTCGCTAGAGTTTAGAAAGTCCAAAAATATCTGAAAATGTCCGAAAAGCCCTTTTACTATTCACATATGCACACTATTCATTTGGTTTTGCCGAAAAATGTTTCAAGTTTCATTTGGCTATAACTTGGCCGTTTAAAGTTTGATTTTAAAGTGTATATATGAAAAACTATCTATTCGAAACAAGCTCTTCAAAAACCACTTTTACGCCTAATGAAAACATTTTTAGATCGCTCAAAACCTCAAAACAATTTCAAAACAGCAAGCACTTTTTGTCAAAAACGCAACCAAAATTCACCCAAACTTCACAATAGAGCCTAGTCCAGCCTAATCTCCGTTCACAACTAATCCACAACAAAACCACACATAAATCTAACCTAATCCCTTCATTTCTATTGTTGCAACACACTTTTCAACTCATCTCACCATAACTTATAAAACAACAAACATAATACTTCCATTTTTATAAAAGTTGTCAAGATATTTTGTCATTTCTTTTTAGAAAAGTAACACAAACACATGGACTCTTAAACTTGAACAATATTCATAAGAATAAAAGAAATGAAACAAGAGATGACCAAGAAATACTTACAAGAATGAAGAAACAAGTAGAGAATCACAAGATCTATTCCCAAAATGACTAGATCTATAAAACCCACTTATAAAATTAGAAACCCTAATTTTATAATCTTGAGAAAACCTTTGGAAATCAACCAACCAATACTTGGATCTACCTTAGGAACCCTTGGAAATGAACTTAGAACACTTGGATCTTGAAAAGAATCAAAGAAAATAGGAACCCTATAAAGGGTGTTTGGGCCGTGGGTTAGCAAGAAGAGAGGGAGATAAGAGATTTTTGTTGTTGGCTTTGAAATGAGATGATAACCTAAGTTGTGATATGAGATGTATTTATAGGATGAAATTTAGGATTTTAGGGTAAGATTTATTGACTAGTTAACACATACACTTGCCAAGTGTGTGTGTCGTGCGTATGGTGCCACAAAGGAGGGGAAAGAAAAATGGCTTGAGCCACTAACAAGTCACAAGTTCAAGTATCTTAGTCTTAGATCAAAATCACTAGTCAAATGTGTAAGAGTTCACATGTTTGAGGTTGCATGGGATGTCTACACATGAGAGTCATACTCTCATGTTTCACTTTCTATACTTGCATGCACACATGGGTGTGATTTTCAAAATAAGATGCCTTTTAATAAATTTCAAATGCCATGGTTGTTTTGGTCTTGCTTTAGGTGTCTAATGTGTAGAGGGGGAGGGATATGAACAAAAGTTTTCACTTAATGCAATGAGATGGACGAAAACTAAAGTTTACACGAAAAGATTTCGGGTTTCCGGGGTTCCGTTTGGTCAAAAACGCAAAAAACGCAATTTAAAAGATAAAACCCTAAAATTAATATCAGAAGTGATTAAAAATCACGAAACACTTAGAAAAGTTAAAATATCTCATATAAGGCCTAAATTTATTAATAACCGATGCCGGGATGCGCCCGATGATGTTTTTCAAATTTATGCGGTTTAACTTCCCGGTAAACTGTCAGATTCAAACGTAACATGAAAAAGTCAAAGATAATAATCGGAAAGGTTAAAATGTTGACCTGAAACTTACGGGGTGTGACATCCTTTACCCGTTAAAAGAGCTTTGTCCTTAAAGCTCAGGACGTAGCTTGAGATGCGGATTCAGGGTTAGCAAAAAGAGGAGGTACTTTTTCTGCATTTGGTCTTCGTGCTCCCAAGTATACTTGGGACCTCTTCTTGAATTCCAATGGACCTTCACGATTGGAATGCGGCTTTGCTTCAAATGTTTAACTTCGTAGTCCATAATTTTAATCAATTCAGGGTTATGAGTTAGCCTTAGAGTCACTAGAATCTAGATTCTTGTACATGAAAAGAATGAACTAGAATATAAATTTCAAAACTATGAGCTTAAGTGCAGAGAATTAAAAATCAACAACCTTAACATGGAATTAGAGAAAGTTGATAAGGATAGAGATTAATTAAAATTAAAGATAGAAATAATGGGAAAGAATTCTTCCAAGGAATCTTGATGATTACTCAACAGTCAATGTGTGTAGAGATTAAAAATGGTTTAGGATATGGCACACAATTGAATGAAATGAGTAACAATTCTGAAACTGATAGTGAGATTAGTTTGAGTGTTTTTGATGTCAGATCAAGTGATGAAGAGAACACACCAGCAAATGATAGTTTCTATAAAGTAGATGGGTTTTATGTTGTTCCCCCTCCTATAACAGGGAACTTTCTAACCCCAAGAGCTGACATATCATTTGCAGGTTTAGATGAATATGCCATTAGGAAGAAAATAATTGAGTCAAAAACAACTGATCTTAATACTAAAACAAGTGAGGCTGTAGGTAAAACAAATAAGCAATACTCAAAAACCTAAGACAGTCTATGAATCAGTTAACAGAGATAAAGTTATCATTGAGGATTGGAACTCAGATGATGAGGATGATGTGTCTGTAGGTTTGACCATTAAAAAAACAAAAAAAAAACAAATTAGTCTTGTGATGACTAATGAGACTCAAAACAGTTAAAAACTAGAGTTGATAAATTGGTCAAACTTTCAGAAAACAAGGAATTGTTTTAAGAAAATAAAAAGTCTGCTTTGTCTGTAAAAAGTAGACCATTTTGATCAAAGTATTGTACTTTTCATGAAGACAGTGTCAAGAACTAAGCTGAAAACTATGGTAATACTGGTCCAAAGGGTGGACAAAACCAGTATGAGTTAATATAAAGGGTAAATCATTAAAAAATTTTCAAAATACCATCATTTAAGAAAGACTTTTGTCCATCGGGGTATAATGAACAGGGTTGATTAATCCTGTTACGCAAAATGAGAAATGGAGCAGTTCACAAAGTTAGTATTGCCTAGGCCAGTTAGTCCTGTAGGCCAGTTAGTACTGCTAGGCATGTTAGTACTGTTAGACCATTTGCTCCAAAAATAGCATAAAACCTGTAGTGCTATTAGACCAATTTACCCAAGAATGGACAATGTAAGACCAAGGGCTATATTTCACTATCAAGGGTCTTTATACTACAAAAACAGCTTTTAGACTAAAACTTAAACAAGATGTTAAAACTTTTAGGGTTCAAAATATGACTATTGCTGGGACAAGAGCATAGTTAATAACAGGTAATGGTACGATGGTTACTGACATTAAAAAGTTCAAAGGTGGGTTTGGAGCATAAGGGAATTACTTGGATTCATGTGTCCAAAGACAGTTGGATCAATTCATGCACAAGGAGGTTGTGTATGTTGCCCAAAAGGGATTTCCAAGTTGGTAATGGCTTGGGTCCTAAGAGATACGATTTCTCTTACCTTTTAGGCAGCGACAATCCAGAGATATTGTTATCAGGATCATGCAGTGGGGATAGTGGTTGCTCTAGCATGTGATGGCAACAAAGCTTATTTTACGACTATGAAGATTCAATGGAGGCTTTTTGGCTTTTGGAGTGATCCCAAGGAGGTATAATAACTGGTAAAGGTTCATAGTAAAAAGATAAAATTAACCTAACATTAGGAATACATAACTGCTTCACTCAAAACATAATAGGACAAGGATTCCAGTAGAAGATGTTGCTCCAGCTGCACATGAAAACCCTTTCTGAAAGCTCTCCTAAATTCAATGATGTATAGGATTCAGGAAGATGTTGTTGACAAGGAAGGACAACATCAGATGACAGGAAGGATGAACAAGTCTTGATGATAGATCTGAGAAGTGATATCTCAAGACAGTGATTGGCTATAGCTCATGCGACTGTTGCAAACAAGGAACAAGCTTTTGAAGATGTAAATGAGGAATTATTGCATCTCATATGAGGGTACTCAGGCTACCAGTACTAACAAACTTAGTACTGTTAGGTCATCTGTTAGTAACGCTACCACGCCATATGTTTATACTACTAGTACTCCCTTAGGTGCCAATGCTGGTGAATCATCATTTGTCTATCTTGAAGGAAAAATACCTATTGATGCATCTACTCTCCCTAATGCTGAATATGCCTAATTTAGAAGATGATTCTGATACATTTTCAAATGCTGGCATATTCAATGGAGCCTATGATGATGAGAATATGGGTGCAGTGGCTGATTTTAACAATATGGATGACACAATTAATGTCAGTCCTATTCCCACACTCAAAATTCATAAGGATCATCCAAAAGATCAAATTCTAGGAGATCCTAAGTCAGCAGTTCAAACAAGAGGAAAGATTCAAAAGGATTCTTTAGCACAACAAGCATTGGTAAGCTACATCTCTAAACAGAATAGAACTAATTACAAAGATCATCAGAACTGTTTGTTAGCATGCTTTCTCTCCCAAGAAGAACCCAAGAATATATCACAAGCCTTACAAGATGAAAGCTGGGTGATGCAGGCAAGAGGATATTTTGCTGCAGATTCAAATTACAAGGTTTGGATTATTGTTGATTTGCCATCTAGGAAAAAGGCAATTGGCACAAAGTGGGTCTTTAAGAATAAAAGGGATGAGAGAAGTATTGTTGTGAAAAACAAAGCCAGGCTTGTAGCACAAGGGTTTAGACAGGAGGAAGGAATAGATTATGATGAGGTTTTTGCACCTGTTGCCAGGATAGAGGCAATCAGGTTATTTTTAGCCTTTGCATCATACATGGGATTTACTGTCTACCAAATGGATGTTAAAAGTGCATTTCTCTATGGCACTATTGAAGAGGAGGTGTATGTCCATCAACCTCTAGGCTTTGTTGATCTGCTATCCTACAAGTCTATAAGGTAATTTAAGCGTTTATGGTCTTCATCAAGCCCCTAGAGCTTGGTATGAGACACTTTCTTCTTTTCTGATGGAAAATGGTTTCAGGAGAGGTACCATAGACAAAACATTATTTATCAAGAAGAATAAGAGTGACATTATGTTAGTCCAAGTATATGTGGATGACATTATTTTTGGCTCTACAAAGAAGTCTATGTGTACAGAGTTTGAAGATTGTATGCACAAAAGATTCCAAATGAGCTCCATGGGTGAACTCACTTTCTTTTTGGGACTTCAAGTGAAGCAACAACCTGATGGAATCTTTATTAGTCAGGACAAGTATGTAGCTGACATCCTTAAGAAGTTTGATTTTTGGTCCATCAGAACAGCCTCTACTCCTATTGAGTCTAATAAGCCACTGATCAAGGATGACGATGGTGAAGATGTAGATGTACATGTCTACAGATCTATGATTGGTTCCCTGATGTATTTGACTGCATCAAGGCCAGACATCATGTTTGCTGTTTGTGCCTGTGCTAGATTTTAAGTCACTCCAAAAGCTTCCCACTTAAATGCAGTAAAACGGATTTTTAGGTACCTCAAACATCAACCCAAATTAGGTTTATGGTATCCTAGGGATTCACCTTTTGAACTAGAAGCTTTCTCAGACAGTGATTTGGAGGTGCCAGCACTTGACTGAAAAATCTAAAAATAGTGGCTGTCAATTTCTTGGTAGTTGATTGATATCTTGGCAATTGAAAAGCAGACTTCATTGTGGCAAATTTACTGTGAGGCAGAAGATGTTGAGCTGAAACTGTTGTGGGCAAGTACCATGGATACAGAATCAGATGATGGTTTCTGGTTTTAATTTATTATAAACAGATTTCCTTATTGTTAATGAGAGCACTATAAGTGTTATCATGAATTCCTGTGGCTATTCTGGGGACCATGCATATAGTAATTCGATTTAATTTTATCAAAGGATTGCGATGAGAAAAGACTGATTGAAGTTATTAATTCACACAGACTCTAATGTTGCAGACCTTCTCACCAAAGGATTTGATGTCACAAGATTTAACTTTTTGGTAGTTAGCATTGGGATGTTAAATTTGTAACCACAATTAAGGGGAGGCAAGATATTTGTTGTACATGTTGTAAATTAATTCCAAGAATAGGAGATGGCTATGATGTTCATTTGTGGTTCACTATACTCTTTGGCATAAGGATTCAAGGTTAGATGTGGTACTCAGATTAGTTCATATTATTGCAGACACTTTGTACTGCTAGTACTAGAATTAATACCGCTAGGCTTACTTAGTATTGATCGAGGATATCTACAGATGATTATGGTGTTTGAATTGAGTGTAATGCCTTGTAATGCAGTTTGGTTTGTTTTTGAGGGCCCTTCATATGGTACTAAGTTAGTTAGTGCTGCTAGTTTTGGTTAATTTTGGTTACCCAAAAGTTAGTACCGCCAGGCTTAAAGTTGGTACCGTTGGGCAAAGTTTGTACCGCTGAATAGCCATTGGAGAAAATACCGCTAGGGGTCTAAAGTGTAAATTGCACAGTTTATTTGATCTTGAGTTTGATCAACCTATATAAACCCATCTCAATTGCACACTTTCTTCACCTAAGATTTCTTAATCGCTCTCATTTATAAACCCTAATCTTTTCATCACCGAAACCTTCCAATTCATCGATTATGGCACTCTTGAATCCTGTCAAAGCACAAAATGGTCGCCTACTTGAAAGAAAGATGTGAAATGCTGTATTTCATGAGATCATAGACTTTATCTACATCGAAGCTCAATTCCTATGCTATCACTGTAAGTATTGTTGTCTCTTCTACGTTTTGTGAACACGTTTTGGAAAGACTGCTAAATACAAAACAATCAATAAATGTTAGGTATATTATGCCACAGTTGTTGAAAAGCCTGTCTCAATCTCAGAGCATCAACTAGAAATGATCTTCTATTTAATGATGCTGCTGGGGATTGATTTGTATCAAAACCAGGCTATATTTGATACCATACAATTGATGGGGTATGAGGGAGATTTGAACACACTTACTTTTAATAAAGGACTATTCTCTCCTCAATGGAAATTTTTGTTTCATACCATCATTCATTGTTTAAGCTCAAAAAGCACATCTTGGGATCAAATACCCACAAATATTGCAACTGCTGTAATATGTTTGGCCACTAATCAAGTTTATAATTTTTCAAAACTAATTTTTGATGGTATGATGAGGCATTTGGATGCAAAGAAGAAGTTTGTCATGTACCCAAGGTTTATTCCAGTATTTTTGACTAACCAACTCAAGAATGTGCCTGTCCCCTTAGACCACTTCCCTATTAATGCTTTGACTACTAAGGTTTTCTCTTTTATGGTTAAAAAGGGTAAAAAATTTCTGGGAATGTGACCCCTTTATTTCCTTCTATGTTGGCTCAACCAACAGAGGATGAAGGTGCAGTTTCAGAAAGACCATGTGAAACCCAACTACACCTTCTTTTTTTCACCCAGCTGATTAGACCCAATTGATCACACAGACTCGTCATCCCACGGACTTCATTCTTTACCCAAATTCTGATTCCATTCCAGAAGGCGTCTAGGGGGAAATCATGGAGGTAGTTACATCAGTGATAGATCCCTTCAGGAAATGAGGATGGCTAGCACTATAAAAGTTTATTGATTTGTGGGTCTTTATGGTAAAATGGTCACAACGAAGCTTGCACAAATTTAAGATTTGATGTCTCAGATCAAGCAGCTAAAGAAAGCATGGCTAAACTTGTGATATAATACCATCATGCTTGGATTTAAGAGTGTCTACATGAAGAAAAAGATTGGCAAGGAAGGAAGTCCTTGATGAAAAAGTGATGCAGAATGAGGTATATATCCAAAACATGGGGTGGAAACTTGCAAATCTGAACCTACAGTGCATAAAGATCCAGCTTTTGATGATTTTGATGATATTGTGGATGATGCAATGGACTACATGGAGACTGAGGATTCTCAAGATGAGGGGAGGACAAGCTCTAAAACATTGGAGCTTAGCTTGTCTGGTGATACTTGTATTGAAGAAGAAGGAAAGTAAGAAAAGGGAGTTAGTACAAAGATCCAGTTGGTACTGCTCAACCAAAAGGTTAGTTCTAACAAAGCAAAAAGTTGTACCGACAAGGATGTAAGAAGGTACAGCTGAAGCAAAGAGGGATATTCCAGTTGAAGTGCTACTCAACATTGTCTTAAACACATACTCTACAGTTTTTGGTGATGATAGACTTTTGCTACAAGTTCTCATCAACAATGAGTCAGAACAGGTGAAACGGAAGGGAAAAGAAAAAAGAGTTGAGATCAGGATATGAAGATACTGATGGGACCAAGAACTAAAATTGAAAGGTCAATCTTAACATTAAAGCCTCTTCCTAAGATTGATCCAAAAGCTAAAGGCAAAAAGAAGATTGAAGAAGAAGATGAATCTGATACTGAATCAGAAGATATCACTGAAGCTGAAAAGAAGTTTAAAATGCTTGCTAATGATGAAGAGTGGCCAACAAATGTTCAAGAGGAAATGGGAAGCGAAAGAGAATAGAAAAGGTTAGCTAAGGAAGAAGCTACTATAGCTGCATTCACCATAGGAGTATGACTTTTATCAAGCAAAGACTTATGTGACATGATTCTTGCTGAGAGCTTCTAGGAAAGAGAGAGAAAAAGTTTACCATTGAGAAAGAGCCAAGGTTTCTTCATGATTCCCATTGTGCTACAAAGAAGATTTCTTGCTCAACAAGATCTAAGGGCTATCAGAATCAAGCTTCCTACAGAAATCAGTGAGAAACAAATGATGACATACTTGAAGCATGTAGGGTGGATTACAACATGGCTCAGCTGAACAAAAAGAAAGTTAGAAGATAAAACAAGTGAGTATGAAAGGTAAAAAGGGAAAATGAATGATTTATTCCAATTGGTTCTGCTGAGGATGATAAGTTAATTGAAAAGATGAACAAGAAAGCAGCTGGTATGGTAAAGAAAAAGTTGCTAAAGAACTTGAAAGCAGTAAGGTTGAAGGACCTAAGGAGAATATCAAGAAAAGATCAGGAAGGAGAATTAAGATGAAAGCTCCAAAGAGGTCAAAAAGGCAAAAGACTGATTCTGATCATGAAGAGGAGAATCAACTAAGAATCTTTCTAAAGATAGTTCCTAAAGAAGAAGAAAAGATTTATTATGAAATTCTAGGCACTAGGTATCCTATCATCAACTGGGAATTAAAATTTTATGATTATGGTCATTTTGGAAGAGAGTTGATTTACTATAGAGTTTTTAGAGCTGATATAAGTTCAAGGTGGATCAAGACCTTTTCTGAGATGATTAAACTTTTTGATAGGATGGATCTGATTGAGATACATAGTCTAGTAATGAAAAGATCTGAAACAACACCTCTAGAAGGAATTGATCTACTTCTTTGAGGTGATTTAAGGACTATGTTTGAGTCAAAGGAAGATGATGAACTCTAGAAGAATTAAGAAGAACGGAAGCTTCAGAGCTGGATATTCTATGAAAACTATAGAGTTCATGTTTTGAGACTAGAAGATTGTACTGAGATCAACATGCTAGTAGAGAGAAGATATCCTCTTAAATAATCTCACACTTGAGGAGGATGATGGATACTATGATTGAAGCTGTATATAATGATGATACTGTATTTGATTTGATAAGGTCTTATTGTGCAACGATTGATGCTGTTTGGAGGGCCAAGATGGAAGGAGAAGGATCTTGAGTGTTGTTTCTAAACCACACAACAAATGGTCTCTCCAGTTCACCATGTTTATACAAAATAGAACTGGCTAGGTCCATAAGCTAACGGCTTATGGTAAAGACTTATCAATTCCGGTTTATGGTTGAAAATTTTCCCAAAAACATGGGTAATGGTTCTCAACTCAATTGGCTTCATAGTAAAGTGTTGGCTTGTCCAGGGTCAAAAGTTCATGGTTAAAGACTAATCAATTCTGTTGATAGCTGATAGTTTGCTATAAAACTATATGGTTATTAATGCACAATGTTATGGCATTGATGCTTTGACTAGTCCAAAGGCAAACGGTTTTGGTTATAAGACACAAATCAAATCGTTGTTAGTTGATATTTACTCAAATCTATAAAGGTTATCAATTACCTGTTGTTTTCAATGAAAGTTGGCTATCCAGAGCACGGCTTATGGTAAGGATTATCAATTCCGTTATTGGTGGTAGGTTGCCAAAAACTACAAGCCAATTAGTTGGATGTTGCTGTATTGCTGAAAGACATGTGCTGATAGATGGTTAGTGAACATATCAAAATTATAACAAGATCAGTCAGATTGGATAGAGCGTTGGATACATCCCCTGGTCTACAGATGGTTAAACATAAAGAAACATGAGTTAAAACAAGTTCTAACATAATGTTTAGGGGAGGATTATTGGAATTATGCATTCCTGGTTAGTACCGTTAGTTATACTAGTTTGTACCGCTAGTTGTAATTTGATCGACTGTCATAAGGTTAGTAATGATCAGGTTAGTTAGTTCCGTTAGTATAAAATAGCTTGTACCGTTTTTAGTTATGCATGAGAATATCTTAGGAAAGGATATGCATGATCTTTATACGCTTTTTGTAAAGCCCATTAGGGTTTCCTTGGTGTATAAAAGGAACCCTAAGCATAGTTAGTAGATATAGTTCTACACAGATCAATAGAGATCGATTAGCAATCATAAATTTTATAATTTTAAACCTAGGCAGATTCAGTTGTAATATATAAGTTCTTTTGTGATTTTAATACTGTTCTTCTTTGCATTAGTGAATAGTTTCTGCATAATCAATAGTGTTCAAATCAGTGTTTCATTATTGTTGCTTTAGAATTATCTAAGAGAGAATTGCAGAAATCGTCCCTGAAGTTTGGCCAAATTGCAAGTAGCGTCCTAAAGGTTACGAAAGTGCATAGATCGTCCCTGTGTGAAACCTATAGTGCAAAAATCGTCCCTGGCTTCAGACGTCGTTAACTCCCATCCATTTTTAGTGCCACGTGCCTTTATCACGGAGGCTTTTTTGTCATTTTTACAACCTTACCAAAAATTTAATACCTCCTCCACCCTTTTTATAATCCCAACGTCCCATATTTTAATTACCCCAACTTACCCAAATTCACCACTCCCTATTCCCAATTCATAGGTATTTTAATTAAACCCTTACCCCCCATTATTTTCTTCATCTTCACAGATTTGTCAAAGGCGTTTTGCTTTTGTAACAAAAGATGTCTTGTTCGTTGTTCATGGACTCCTCATAACCCAGGACGTAGGTTTTATTGTTGCGCCCAACTTGTAAGTTATAAGATCTCATTCGTCCTTAACAATTAGTTAACAATGATGTTTGATTGAAGTTACCAATGATGTTTTGCAGCTTGGAACTGATTATGGTTTTTTTGATTGGTTTGATCCACCCATGTGTGTCCGTTCAACTCAAATCATACCCGGATTGCTAAGGTCAAGGAATTTGCTTGAAGAATCAAAGAATGTGCTTTAAGAATCTATGAATGTGCTTCAAGAATCTATGAATTCAATGCAAGCTGCAAATCAAAGATTAAAGATTTGGTTGGTTTCTAGTTGGGTGCTTTTCCTTGTTTACATAATGTACTAGGGAATGTATGGTTATTGATTAGTTGAGCTTATACATTTACCAATATATGATATGGTTAATGAATTTTGATGTAAGGTTGTTTATGTTCAATTAAATCAAGTTTTTAGATTATTTGAAGCTGTGTGAGGTTTGTGATAAATGAATGATAAAATTGAGCAAAAGCAGATAATGCAACTCATAACACACAAAAGTCTTAAGTGAATAACACAAAGCATGTGCCCATATCATACATTAAACAAGTTATAGCTTGTTACATTGAAAAATGTATGAAAATGTACACATTAATGTGGCAGCTTACAAAATACTAAAAGTCTTAAAACAAACAACTAAGGTTCAAGTCTTAAACAAACATCAAATGAAACTGCTACTTTGTTGGAGTGAGTCTGCAAGCTGTTGACTTGGTTCTTTTGAATAGACTTGCACTTGAAGCATCTCCTTGAGTTGCAGCAGCTCCTTGTTGACTTGCAGCATGTTCTTGTTGAGTTGCAGTAACACTTGCAGCTTGACTACCACTTGCACCAGCTACTCTACCCCCAGCACTAGCCTTACAACCTTTTGGTGTGCACTTTTCCCTGTGTAATTTGCTACATGTGAAGTTGATCCCTTCTTTGAAAGTGTATACCTGCTGACTACTCATCAAGTTCCACAACACCTTTTTCTTCCTCTTTTGGAGGCCTTCCAATTCTTTGGAATGTGGTTTTTGCGGGGATTATGATAGAATGGGTCATTTTTCTTTTCTTTCTGTAATTCTCTTACCAGCAATGGGGTTGATCTTGAATGTGTATTGGATCCTTCTAAGTTGTAGTCTATTGAGGCATGAACTCATTTTCTTGGCAAACCCAATTCAAACCATTTTCATTTATGTTGTTGATACATGCCACTGCATGTTACAAGTAAAATCCTGATACTTAACATTCCTGCAACAGCATATTCCTTTGTTTAGTTAATACAACTTGATCTTCATAAAGGCCCTTTTACTTGATAAAGGTCTCCACCATTCCAATCAACATTGTATTGAGTTGCTTTTTCCTTGATTTTGTTGAAAAGGGTGGGTGGGGATTATAAAAAGGGTGGGTGGAGGTATTAATTTGGGTAAGATTGTAATAATGTCAAATTTCACTCGTGTTATGCATGTGGCAACTAAAATAGGGATGGGAGTTAACGACGTCTAAAGCCAGGGATGATTTTTGCACTATAGGTTTCACACAGGGACGATCTATGCACTTTCGTAACCTTTGGGACGATACTTGCAATTTGGCCAAACTTCAGGGACGTTTTCTGCATTTCTCTTTATCTAAAAGAAAAAACCTCTGTATAGGTAAAGGTTAAGATTTTATTCAGTAAAACAAGATCCTAACACTTACTATTTTTTGTAAATTTAGCGCTTTTCCTAAAATTATGTTAATGACGTCTTTAAATGATGCTATCTATATAATATATGTCTTCTATATGTTTCGCTAGAGTTTTAGAAAGTCAATAATGTCGAATTGCTTCCGAAATACACAATTTTACTATTCACATCAGCACACTATTCATTTGGTTTTGCCAAAAAATGTTTCAAGTTTCATTTGGCTATAACTTGGTCGTTTTAAGTCCGATTTTAAAGTGCGATATGTGAAAAAAATTTATATTGAAACAATTTCTTCTAAAAACTACTTTTAGCCTAATGGAAGACATTTTTGGTCGCTTAAATACCTAAAATAATTGGATCAGCAAAATGTCTTTTCTTAAATACTCCTTAAATCCATTAAAATGCCACAATAGTGCTTATTATGGCCTATCCCGTCATACTAAACCCAACCATAATTAAAACCACCACTTAATCTACTAATCCTTCATTTCTATTGTTGCAACACACTTTTCAACTTCATATCACCATAATCTTATAAAACAACAAACATTTAAATTCTTTCGTTTTTTATAATAAGTTGTCAAGATACTTGTCTTTCTTTTTGAAAAGTAACACAAACACATGGATTTTTAAAACTTGAACAATATTCATAAGAATTCAAAGATGGAAATCAAGATATGACCATGGAAATACTTTCAAGAATGAAAGAAACAAGAAGTGAATCAAAGATTTTTCCCAAATGACTTGATCTATAAAACCCACTTATAAAATAAAAACCCTAAATTATATAATCTTGAAGAAACCCTTGAAATCAACCAACCTAATACTTGATCTCCCTTAAAACCTTGAAAAATGACTTAGAACATTGGATCTTGAAAGAATCAAAGAAATGGGAACCCTATAAAGAGGTGGTTTGGCGTGGGTTTTAAGGAAGAGGGAGAGCAAAAAGAGAAAAAGAAAGATAAAATTCAAGGTGTATTTATGAATGAAATAATAGAAGTAACAAAAATTTATTTTAAACACAAGTTTACTTCACACACTAAAAGTGTGTGTGTGTGTGTGTGTGTGTGTGTGTGTCGTGGACAAGAGACAAAGAGGGGGAGGGGGACCAATTTGATCCTCCAATCAAATTCAAGTTGGCACAAAACATGTAATTAAGGCTTGTTTTTATTTGATTTAAATTCAAACTTGTTCACCAAGGGTGCATGTGATGTTGGTTTTGGTAAGTATGATGCATGGGGAGGGGTACCAAAGTTCAATTTATTTGGTAGTGCTTCCCATTGATTTAATTTCAAGTCTTGCTTGCAAAGCTCATGTTATAAGTAAACCTCGATTTACGAAAGTACGATACGAATACGGTATCACGAAATTATGAAATTATATTACCATAAAATGTAAAAACGCAGTTATTGTCAAAATACTACAACGTTAGGCATCCCGGTTCGCTCCCGGAGACGATTCTCAGATAAGAGCGGGAATACTTCCCGGTTACACGTAAGTATTAAATGAAACCTTGAAAATTCAAGTTACTAAACGGAAATTGCTAATTTATTAAATGGAAATTCTCAGGGTGTCACATCCTTTCCCTATGAATGAAGCTTTGTCCTCAAAGCTTAAGACGTAGCATGAGACGCGGATTCATGGTTAGCGAAGAGATGATGGTACTTTTTTTGCATTTTGTCTTCGCGCTCCCAAGTATACTTGGGACCTCTTTTTGAATTCCAACGGACCTTCACGATTGGAATGCGACTTTGCTTCAAATGTTTAACTTCGCGGTCCATAATTTCAATCAGTTCTTCAATGAAATTGAGCTTGTCGTCGACATGGTTTTTGTCCAACGGAAATAGCGAGCGGTTTTTATCTTTATTCTTTTATTTTTTTTATTTATTTTTTTTTTTTTTTTTGGGCTGTTTTCTTTTTTTTTTTTTTTGTTTTTTTTTTCTTTCTTTTTTTTGTTTTTTTTTTTTTTTTTTTTTATTTTTTTTTTTTTTTTTTATTATTTTATTTTATTTTTTTTTTTTTTTTTTTTTTTTTTTTTTTTTTTTTTTTTTTTTTTATTTTTTGTTTTTTTTTTTTTTTTTGTTTTTTTTTTTTTTTTTCGTTTTTTTTATTTTTTTTTTTGTTTCTTTTTTTTTTTTTGTCGCGATAAGCACTTCTTAAGGTTTGAGACGTGAAAAGTACTATGAACATGGCTCAGTTTCTCGGGTAACTCAAGTCGATACGCAATCGTTCCAACTTTGGCGAGAATCTTAAAAGGTCCAATATAACGAGGGTTCAGCTTTCCCCGTTTGCCGAAACGTATCACTCCTTTCCAGGGTGATACTTTCAACATAACCTTATCCCCAACTTGAAACTCCAATGGCTTACGTCTCTTATCAGCGTAGCTCCTTTGTCGATCACGTGAAGCTTATAGACGATGCTTGATTTGGATGATCTTCTCTATTGTTTCACGAACAATTTCTGGGCCAGTGAGCTGAGCGTCTCCCACCTCAGCCCAACAGATAGGCGAACGGCATTTGCGACCATACAACGCCTCAAAAGGTGTAGATTTAATACTTGTATAATAGTTGTTGTTGTAGGAGAACTCTATCAATGGTAGATGTCTGTCCCATCCTTTTCCAAAGTCCATTACATACGCTCGTAGCATGTCTTCTAACGTTTGGATGGTCCTCTTACTTTGACCATCTGTTTATGGATGGTAAGCCGTACTCATATCCAGTTGAGTACCTAGGGCTTCGTTCATCGATTTCCAGAAATGAGACGTAAACTTACAGACTCGATCAGAAATAATCGAAACTGGCACCCCATGTCTCGAGACTACTTCCTTCAAGTATTGTCTCATCAACTTCTCCATTGTGTCGGTTTCCTTCATTGGTAAGAAATGGGCAGACTTTGTGAATCGGTCTACAATTACCCAAATTATATCTTGACCAGACGTCGTCTTAGGTAACTTAGTAACGAAATCCATAGTAATGTTCTCCCATTTCCATACTGGGATTACAGGTTGAACCAACAAACCAGATGGTTTTTGGTATTCTGCTTTAACCTTTACACAAGTCATGCATTTACTAACATATATGGCAATTTCTACTTTCATGTTGGGCCACCAATATAGCTTCTTCAAATCTTGATACATCTTGTCTGATCCATGGTGGATCGAATACTTTGACTTATGTGACTCGTGCATAATCAAAGCTCTCAAGTTACTAAAACATGGTATCCAACTTCTATTCTTCAAACATAACATTTCGTCTGCCCGTGGCTCCAGATTCTTAATCATGCCACACAAATCTTTTGTTCTATAATTCTCTTCCTTTCTTGTCTCAACCTGAGCATTCAAGATCTGCACAGGGAGGTTTAAACCAATTGTCATAACCAAGGCTCAAACTCATAGTGGCTTAGGTCTACTCTTTTGGCTCAACACATCAGCCACCACATTTGCCTTTCCCAGATGATAACCTAACTCACAGTTGTAGTCACTTAACAGCTCTAACCATCTACGTTGTCTCATGTTCAACTCTTTCTGATCTAGAATATGTTGCAAACTCTTATGGTCAGTGAACACAACGCACTTCGTGCCGTAAAAGTAATGCCTCCACATCTTGAGAGCGAACACCACAGCTCCTAATTCCAAATCATGTGTCGTGTAGTTCTTCTCATGGATTTGGAGTTGGCGGGATGCATAAGCTATGACTTTCTCCTTCTGCATCAACACTGTGCCTAATCCCTTGTGAGAAGCATCACAATATACTATGAAGTTTTCACTTCCTTTGGGCAATGCCAAAATCGGTGCACTACATAACTTTTGCTTTAATGTCTGGAAAGCAGTTTCCTCCTTTTCACTCCAATTGAACTTTACACTTTTCTGAGTCAGCTTCGTCATAGGCTTGGAAATCTTGGAGAAACCTTCGATAAATCATCGGTAGTAACCGACAAGACCTAGAAATTGGCAAATTTCTGTTGGAGTCTTGGGTGGTTCCCAATCCTTGATTGACTTAATCTTCGCAGGATCAATGTGAATGCCTTCACTATCAATCACGTGTCCAAGAAATTGTACCTTTGACACCCAAAAGTCGCACTTCGAAAACTTGGCGTACAATTCTTCCTTCTTGATCAACTCCAAAATTAGTCTAAGATGTGCATCATGTTCTTCCTTGGTCTTTGAGTAGATCAAGATATCATCGATGAACACGATCACAAATTTATCTAAGTATGGTCTGTATACTCGGTTCATCAAGTCCATGAATATTGCCGGCGCGTTAGTCAACCCGAAAGGCATCACTTGGAACTCATAGTGACCATAGCGGATCCTAAACGCCGTCTTTGGAATATCCTCATCACGAACTCTTAGTTGGTGATAACCAGACCTCAGGTAGATCTTCGAGTACAACCTTGATCCTTGCAACTGATCAAACAAGTCGTCGATTCTCGTAAGTGGGCATCGACTCTTTACAGTAAGCTTGTTAAGTTTACGGTAGTCGATACACATCCGAAAAGAGCCGTCTTTATTTTTGACAAACAAAACCAGAGCTCCCCAAGGTGGGGAACTTGGTCTTATAAATCCTTTATCAGAAAGTTCTTGTAGTTGAGTGGACAATTCTTCCATTTCCGACGGTGCTAATCTATACGGGGCTCGAGCTACAGGTGCAGCACCTGGGACTAAGTCGATTTGGAATTCAACTTGTCGTATCGGTGGTAATCCAGGTAAGTCTTTAGGAAAGACTTCTGGAAAGTCCCATACAGTCGGCACGTCTTCGAGTCGCTTCTCCTTCGACTTGTCTTTGTTTTCTTTCATCGTAACCTGCGCCAGAAATAGTTGACAACCTTTCTCCATATACTTCTGGGCCTTTACACATGATATAATGCTCAACGTTGATTTCTTCTCCTTGTCACTTTTGTCTCCTTGAACGATCAGAATTTTGTTTCCGTAAGGAATACGCACTATCTTCTCGTCACAGACAATCACTGCATGATTCTTTGCTAACCAATCCATGCCGATGATAACGTCGAAACTACCCCAATATATGGGCATCAGGTCGATATTAAATGGATGTCCTAACAATCCTAATATACAGCCTCTAAGTACAGTGTTGGTTTCTGAAGTTCTTCCGTCAGCTAGCTCGACAGCGTAACTAACGTCTAAGGCAGAGGGAATGATATCTAGCAATGCACTAAAAGTATTTGATACGAAACTTCTATCGGCACCCGAATCAAATAACATATAAGCATGATGATCGTTGAGAAGGAACGTACCCGTGACAGTGTTGGAACCCGGGTTTGCGTCATTTCCTCCTAGGACATATGCCTTGCCTCTTGCATCAGGAACTCTTGCTTTGTTCCTACAGTTTTGTTTCTTGACTTTGGGACAATCCTTACGGTAATGTCCTTGTGCACCACACTCAAAACACGTAATAACTCCCTGATTCGGCCTTGGAGTTCCTTAAGTAGGTACAGTCACAACAGATCTACAATCCCTGGCCAGATGTCTAATCCTCTTACAGTTATGACACTTAGCAATACACTGCCCTTCGTGGTGTAGCTTATACCTATTGCAGAATGGAAGTGTTCCTTCATAACCATTCTTCTCATTGTTACCAGCCACATAGGCTCTAGCAACATTCTGACCTCCAGTATTCTGTCGTTTGTGGGGTGGTTGTTGCCCACAGTTGTTTCTATAGTTGTTGTTCAATCTCCTCTTGTTCTCTACGTTTCTTACAACATAGCCCTTCAACTTTTGATCCATCAAGTTGTTGGCAATTTGAACAGCATCTTGTAGTCTTGTGGGTTCTGCAATAATTACATTCCCTTGGATACTATCAGGAAGACCTCCAATGAATTTCTCCACCCGATCTTCCTCCTCGGGACCATTTTGGTACACATCATGGTAAGTTCTTGGAACCTTTGAGTGTAAGTAGCCATGTCATTGTTCTTCACCGACAAATTCCACAACTCGGTTTCCATCTTTTGGATCTCATTTCTCGGGCAGTACACTTGAGTCATCAGCTTCAACATCTCTCTCCATGATAAAGCGTATGCAGCATCAATTCCAATGGTTCTCTTGTGAGAATTCTACCAAGTTAATGCACTGTCGAGTAAAGTACAGGTAGCATACTTCACTTGATATTTCTCTGGACAGTTGCTGATGTGAAACACAGTTTCCATCTTTTCACTCCATCTTATCAAACCAACCACACCTTCTGTTCCTTTAAAACTCAGTGGTTGACATTTCATGAAATCTTGGTAAGTACATTCACAAGCAACAGGCCTATCGCCTCTTCCATTCACATTACGGTTCTCATTACCGTCATCGTTGTCGCCTCCATTGTTTCCATTTCCAGTACCATTTCCATTACCATTTCTTCCTCCATTGTCATTCCCATTCCCGAGTTCAAGATCTCGGTTAATCCGACGAGCCTCTAAAGCTGCGTCCACACGTTGGTTGATCATTTCTTCAATTACGGCAGGGGTCATCCCGGAACGAGTGTTAGTCATTGTTCTACATCACAAGACACAACCCATGGTGAGATTTTGAAACGAATACACGATTATTAGATAACGATAATTTAATACATGCTATGAAATAAAATATAATTACAACACGATTGCCAGAACGAATAAATAACAATATAGATAAATAGGCGAGAGAATCAAAACAAGCTTTTCATTTCATGAATAAAAGCATAATTCGGTTACAACCAAAATCCAAAATAGGTACATGATCCACAATTATTTCTACTGCTAACATCTAGACCTAACCATCAGTCTAGTGTCCTACATGATCATGGTACTACTAGTCTAAGGGCGAAAACCCAAATGTCTCTCAACATACGACTCCAACCTCCTAAGTCTCCCCCGAGTATCATCACGATCCCTACGAACCTGACAAAACTCCTCCTGTGAAAGAGACATATGAAGTCGAAGACTGTTCACACGATCCCTCTCGATATCCAACATAGCACGAACCTTGAGGTTCTCCAACCTCAAACTCTCAATCCTCTTGATCATAACAGCTCTCTCCCCTAGCTATCAGCTAATCGGCCTCCAACTGTCTCTGAACAGTTTCAATCCTGACAATCCTATCGATACGAACCTCAGACATATGATGGTAAAAGTCACGCACAACATCATCCAAGTCAACCGGCATGTCCTCGAATGACCTAACAATGCCATCCTTAGTGCCAGACGAATCAGATGAATCCTCTCCAGCTGCTCTACAAATCTCCTCCTCAACTATCGGTGCCTACATCGGGTTGATACCTACCTCAACCGTGTCTCCAGCACTGGTGTCAGCCTCATACTCGGTGTCATCCCTGACATCCCTAGGTTAAATCTCAACATGATCTCTAACATCATCCCCATCACCAATACCCAACTCCATATCAACTTTAGTCTCTATAGGATCAGCCTCGGTATCCTCCTCTATGCTAGCCTCAGATGAATATGAATCTCTGAACCTCTTACGAGGTGGTAAGAGATCAGCGGTAGGAGCTAATGATCCCATAACAGGTGTAAATGATGGTACAGAATCAACCGGGGATCTACATCTCGTGCGAGATGGTCCAGCAGAATGTGAAGATGAATGCAAGGGTCTCTCTGATGAATCTCCTGAAGATGAATCTGATGTAGCCCGTGGATACAAAGTAGATAATGGAGCAGCACACCAACGACAAAATGCCTCACTACGTCGTGGTGCTCTCCTTAGTAGGTAACCCAATCTAGGTGATACATCTCTAGTCGAAGATCCAGAATGAGCCTGATCTGGTGCATCCAAACCCGAAGAATGAACTGGTGATGAATCCGAAGATGAACTAAAAGAAGATGAGCGGTGGTCTGAAGCACGAGGTGATACACGCCTCCATGCAAGTCTACGAGCAGGAATAGGTCCAACTCTCTTCCTCGTAGTCAACAACTTACGCGGCCCATTAAGATTGGTGCGGTAAGGTCGACCAAAAGGAATAGCATCATAGTAATTTTCCGAGAGGATGCAATTCTTCTTTCATTGCCTTAATTCCAAAGGTTCCTGATGCGAAGTTTGTAAGTGATTTTCGTCCTATAAGTTTAATTGGTAGTATGTATAAGGTCATTACTAAAATTTTAGCGAATCATTTGTCGTCAGTTATATCCGATCTCGTGTCCGATGTTCAAACAGCTTTTGTATTCAATAGGCAAATCCTTGACGGGCCTTTTATTATCAATGAGTTGTTGTCTTGATGTAAAAGAAAGAAGAAACAGGCCATGCTTTTTAAAGTAGATTTCGCTAAAGCATATGATTCGGTTAGATGGGATTTTCTTGATGATGTCTTACGCTCGTTTAGCTTTGGTTCTAAATGGAGATCGTAGATTTCAGGTTGTCTCAGTTCCGCAATGGCTTCAGTTATTGTTAATGGGAGTCCTACCTTCGAGTTCCAATTCTAATGTGGTTTGAAACAAGGGGATCCGCTAGCCCCTTATTTTTTATTCTGGTTATGGAATCCCTTCATTTGTCATTTTCAAGAGTTATAGAAGCAGGCGTGTTCAGAGGTATATTGATTGACAATCCAGTCATGATTTCGCATTTGTTCTACGTGAATGACGCTGTGTTCGTAGGTAAGTGGTATGATTCGAATCTTGATCGTATTCTTCAAGTTCTTCAATGTTTTTATTTAGTTTCGGGTTTGAAAATAAATGTGCAAAAATGCAACTTGATGGGTGTAGTCGTAAATCATTATGATCTTACTGAAGCTGCGGCTAAACTTGGATGTTCTATTCTCAAAACTCCTTTCAAATATTTGGGGGTTACTGTTGGATCTTCTATGTCAAGGGTTCAAGCTTGGGAGGATACTCTTTGTAAAATTAAGTCGCGTCTTTCAAAGTGGAAGACTACAGGGACGTCTTACTTTGTTAAAAGCTATTCTTGGTGCCACTCCGATATATGCTATGTCCCTTTATAAAGTCCCAAAATGTCATACCCCTAGACGGGGCCTGAACGGAATACGTGTCCGAGGGCGTGACGTCATAACAATCCAAACACAAAGTAATAAAGAACGACCACTAATCATGGGCGTTTGAAACATAGTTGTACTCTTTGCATAAGGAAAATTAATTTAAGTTTTACAATCGATCATAGTAAACTTAAATGTAGCGGAAGAATAATAAAGTTTGACAATGACAACGAGTATATAAATAGATAAGTCTTGAAATTGGCGAAGTCACATAGCACATAGACTCCATTTAGCATCAAGAATCAAGCCAAGCTAAGCACCTGAGAAAACATGTTTAAAACGTCAACATAATGTTGGTGAATTTATAGGTTTAAGTTAGTACAAGAGTGAACCACAAGATTTCAAAACGCATGCGACTACTATAACAGATACAACATCACATAAAAAGTATTTACTGTTATGTTAAGCTTATGACACCGATGCTAATAACAACAGGGCATATCATATCATGCCACATAGTATTCCTGCCCTAACTGGTGTCCCAAACCAAAGACCACCACAACGCACAATCGACATGACATATATCTGTTTGTTCTTCGTTAAGTGGAACAAAAGTAGATAGGGATAATTAGTCTCAATAGATCTATTTACGCATTTGCGCTCACTTAACCAATCCAATTGGCCATAGGTGACTAACAGTTCATGATAGTTCGGGCAATAGTGGTTTGTAAGAAACTTAGGCAACACATAAACATGTAAAACTCACGTTAAGAATTTGTGTCCAATTTTAAAAACAAACAATGTTTCTCACCCTAAAGTATAAAGCATTTGTAAATCGGTAAAAATGCGGGGCTATGAACTCACCTTAAGCAAGTGGTGAATCGATAATCAACGAGGAAGAAATAAAGCCGAAGAATCCTACAAGCGACCTAAATAAATGACGCGTCTTAGGTAAACGAAAGATAACCGAAACTTATATAACACGCTTTCAAGAGAAAAGAAATCCATGTGTGTTTGTGCTTTAGTTTGTTTAATAAAGTATGACTAAATAAAATTACAAAGTTTTTTGTTAAGTCTTGGCGTTTATCCAAAAATTACTACTTTTAGAAAGTTTCTATTTTAGGAAAGTTTTTAGTTTCAAGACGTTAATATCGTCCCCTATAGTTGTTAAGTTTCCATATTTTCGAAATGCGCTAACTAACCATAATCGCTTAACTTCCAAGTCTGATCCGCTAAGTTTTACCAAACTTACTATTTTTAGTAACTTTACCTCTTTTCCTAAAATATGTTAATGGCGTCTTCAAATGATGCTAATCTATATATATGTGTTACTATATGTTTTGCTAGAGTTTAGAAAGTCCAAAAATGTCCGAAAACCCCTTTTACTATTCACATCAGCACACTATTCATTTGGTTTTGCAGAAAAATGTTTCAAGTTTCATTTGGCTATAACTTGGCTGTTTTAAGTCCGATTTTAAAGTGCGATATGTGAGAAACTAACTATTCGAAACAAGCTCTACAAAAACTACTTTTACGCCTAATGAAAACATTTTTAGGTCGCTCAAAACCTCAATACAATTTCGGGACAGCAAGCACTTTTTGTCAAAAACGTAACCAAAATCCACCCAAACTTCACAATAGTGCCTAGTCTAGCTTAATCTCCATTCACAACTAATCCACGCATAAATCTAACCTAACCTCATCATATCTATTGTTGCAACCCACTTTTCAACTCATCTCACCATAGCTTATAAAACAACAAACATAATACTTCCATTTTTATGTTGTCAAGTTACTTTTATCATTTCTTTTTAAAAAGTAACACAAACACATGTACTCTTAAACTTGAACAATATTCATAAGAATAAAAGAAATGAAATAAGAGATGGGCCAAGAATGCTTACAAGAATGAAAAAACAAGTAGAGAACCACAAGATCTATACCCAAGATGACTAGATCTATAAAACCCACTTATAAAATTAGAAACCCTAATTTTATAATCTTGAGAAACCCTTGAAAATCAACCAACCAATACTTGGATCTACCTTAGAAACCCTTGGAAACGAACTTAGAATGTTTGGATCTTGAAGAGGATCAAAGAAAATGAAAACCCTAAAGAGGGTGTGTGTGTTGGTGGTTCAGTCGAAAGTCACCACAAGGGCCAAATGGCTCAAGTTTTTGAGTCATGGTTCATCCTATGGGTACTAGTTGGTCAAAATGCAAGTAACATTCTTACATACATGTATGTGTCACATGGGATGGTCAAACTAGTAAAGAGTGCATGAGAGTGACTCCCTTATAAGTCACTATCTCATGCTTACATGATCACATGCATGGAATATCCAAAAGATGCTTCATGAATTAATTTAGAGCTCAAGGTGATTTGGTCTTGTGTTTTAGGCGTCCAATATGTCAAGAGAGGGGAGGTGAATGAAATTTTTAACATTACAATGCTTATAGGATGATAACTCGAGTTTACATAAAAAGATTGCGGGTTTCCAGGGTTTCGTTTGGTCAAAAACGCGAAAAACGCAATTTAAAATATAAAACCCTAAAATTAATATCGAAAGTGATTAAAAATCAAGAAACACTTAGAAAAGTTAAAATATCTCATATAAGGCCTAAACTTATTAATAACCAATGCCGGGACACGCCCGATGATGTTTTTCAGATTTACGTGGTTTAACTTACCGATAAACTGTCAGATTCAAACGTAACATAAAAAGTCAAAGATAATAATCGGAAAGGTTTAAAAATGTTGTCCTAAAATTTATGGGGCGTGACATCCTTTCCCCGTTAAAAGAGCTTTGTCCTTAAAGCTTAGGACTTAGTTTGAGACGCGGATTCAGGGTTAGCGAAAAGATGAGGGTACTTTTTCTGCATTTAGTCTTCACGCTCCCAAGTATACTCAGGACCTCTTCTTGAATTCCAACGGACCTTCACGATTGGAATGCGACTTTGCTTCAAACGTTTAACTTCGCGGTCCATAATTTCAAAGCCCTACCTGTGTAGATTAGGATCCCTACTTTAATCAAGTTCTAGTTGTTTTTTGTGAAAGTTTTGTATTTTTCCCATGTCAAAGTAAATTTTTCTAACTCCATTAGTCGGGAAATTGACAATGCAATGGAAAAATAAATAGCTAATGTATATTTGCGCTGACTTATCGCTAAAATAAGAGAATTTAAAAGAAAAAAAAAAAAAAAAAGATTATGAAAAATGTCCACGGAGATGAATTTTTGAAAGGAAAAATAATCCGGATGAATTATGATTGTGAAGACGTGAAATTTACAACCCGAGGTTTAATGGTTATAAAAAAAATGAAAAAATATAAGAATGAATCAAAAAGAAAGAAGGCATGATTGATAGTCGTTCGCCTAAACTTAAACATTATGAAATACTTAGAAAGTATCAATTATTCCGTTTGGTATAAGGATAAAAATCACAACGATGTATAGTTTGTATAAACTTGCCGATAGCACCACTTTTGTAAAAGATGTAACTTTTGGATGTTCGGAAGTTGACCGTATATGGGAACGCCAACATAGGTTGTCTTTGTCATTATCTATGATCCGAGGTGTTTTGTTATATGTCGATCCTTTATCATTGAACGATCAGGGAAAAAGTGACTTGGCGAACTACCATTATTTGTTTAAGCTAATCTATTATGTTTTGTGAATTTTAATTAAAACAATTTGCTTCTCATTCCTAGTAATTAACCCTAGGTTAAACTCGAACGAGGTTGAGATCGAGTCAATGTCTATTCTGTCGTTATGGCCATGTATGCGTGATTCAGCCACCTTGTTGGTTTATTACTTTTGGTGAAAACTAGAAGATTCCTACACTATATTGTTCTTCATCCTAACCCTTGGTTGAACTCAAATAAGGATGTGATACTCACTCGCGCTTACTTAACCAGCCGGTCGGTTAAAGGTAATTAACTATTCATGATATTACGCGCAAATAGTGGTCTAACGCTAATTAGGCAACACGTAAACAAGGGAAAATATCACGTAAAGTACTTGTGTCCGGTTTAAGAAAACAAGCAATGTTTCACACCCCAAAGTTGTAAAAATGTATTCAAAAAGTGTAAAAACGTGGGGCTATGAACTTACCTTGATTACTGAAGTGAAGTAGTGAAACGGCTAGACGAAAGATAACAATGGTACTTGAACACAACCTAAGTAATACAGGTTTGATTTAGAATTGGGATAATAAAGAAGGTAGTGATAATGCATAAGGGTTTATCAAAACACTTTCGTTAATGTTTTTCTAAAAACGGAACATTAGTGATCGTATTGTGGTTGTAACGTTTGATTCAATAAAGTACGTTGATGACATCAAATAACATTACATTTGTACCATCATTTATCCTGAGTAAGTTACCCACTCTTATATAATTATTGCAAGAATTCGTACTTAATTGCTTAAAAGTGTTATTTGCAGTAATTACGGAGTGATTTGTGAAGACATGCTAAAAGGCGCATATTTTGGAGCTAAAACGAAGATATTTGAAGATTTCTTATTTCTGACCAATACGCCGTATCCAGAAATGAGATACGGCGTATCAGCGCCAACTCTTCACAAGAAAACGCGTACAACCAATTCCTAATACGGCGTATCACTCTTCTACCATACGCTGTATCCAGCTGGATAGACATTCAAAGATACAGAGATATTTATATTTTGGGGTTGAATATTTTATTGATTATAAACTTTGCCCGCACTCTAAGAGAAACACCCCAATACGCCGTATTGGCCTAGCCCAATACGGCGTATCCAGACTTTTTCAGATACTATAAATAGAAGACTCAAAAATGAGTTTTTAGTGTGTAAAATCATATTCTTCATACCATATGTAGGTTCCCGATTTACCACTTCACTTCATAACCCGAACCACGAATCAAGAAAACTAGAAAGAGAGAGAGACGAAAATAGAAAGAGAGAGATGAGAGAGAATAAGAAAAAGATATATTGAAAATTAATAAAAAACTAGATATTTTCTAATTGAAAATATCTATATATAT
>BQNB010050500.1:2495-41478 GCA_026074375.1 Tanacetum coccineum | reverse complement strand
GTAACATGGAAAGACTGGATGACTTTCAAGAATTTCAAGGAGGAAAAGTGACTTTTGGAGGTGGTGAAGGTAGGATTACTGGAAAAGTACCATTTGCATAGTTAAAAACCCAGTTTTTCACCAACGGACTAAGCACATACAAATTAGGCACCTTTTCATAAGAGATGCTAATGAAAAGAAACTTATTCAAGTGCTTAAAATACACACTGATGATAATGTGGCTGATTTGTTAACCAAGGCATTTGATGGACCTAGGTTTACTCATCTTGTGGTTAACATTAGGATGCTCAATCCATAGATACTATGATTGAGGGGAGGATTTGAGTCCAAGGGGAGGACTCTTGTTGTAAAATTTTCTAAAAAGTTGGTTTTTAAAAAAAATTACCATTTAGTTTTTCTTGCTACACTATGTTTCTCCTAGTAGTTGTATTTTTCTCCTGGTAGTTTTAACTTTTTCTACTGGTAGTTTTAGTTCATTCTGATAGTTAATTTTCCTTTCCATTTTATTGTATATGTTTTGTGTGTATTGGCCTCACCTTTTGCAGACTTATGGTTCAAGAGGGTGGATTAGTGATTTTCTAGTGTTCTACATGGACCAGGTGGCCTTATTTTGATGAAAAAGAGTTCATACTGGTAGTTCAAGTGTTCCCTCTGGTGTTACCAGAGTTCCTACTGGTAGTTTCCATTTTTTCTACTAACATCTTTGGCAGATTAGAAGTTGGAGGTTGTATACTCTTTCCAATGTTCATGTCTTAGAAACTGTTTCTGGAGAGGTATTGTACATGTTTGCAGATGTATCTTATCCTCTCTCAGTGAAGCTCATGGAAAGGATGCTAAAGCACAAGTTAGAGATTGACAACGATGTTGTGGGCAATGACATGACTACTGCTGAGCAATTGATTCGGTTCATCAAGAATCAAATTGCTGCTGCCCAAGTTTCTCCTGTTTGATCATGGTACTCTGTAACTCCATCGTATATATTTTAACTTTTTGCTATGTCCAAACTGTATTTTGATAGATAACTCTATTTTGTGTAGTTTGTCTTAAATGGTTTTCACTTTTTGTATTAGTAACAAATGTTTTGATAAAAGGATTTTGGCAACTGACAAGCTTTGGTAATATGTTCAAATAAGTTTTGAGTCTTTGGTGTGCAAAGTTGTTTTTGTTTCAGGCACACATGGTCCATAAAGTAAACTATTTTTAGGGTTTGGGTGTTGGTTAACCACCACACAACAAATGGTGTTCAACTCACCATGTCTCACAGACAAGAAAGAGTTGATTCACCATGAGGGTACGGCTCTGGTGTGACTCTCAAATCCGTTGATAGCTTTAATAGTTTGCTCAAAACTATAGGGTCTTTAACTCACCCATGCTTCATTTGCTGAGAGTTGAAATGGTTATCAATTCACCATGGATAATGCCCTTATTGGGAACCAAAGGATTGGCTAGTCCTGAGCAAACGGCTACAGGTAAAGACATATAAAATCCGTTTATGGCTGTGATGATTTGCCAAAAATCATTAGGGTATTCCAATTCACCAATGATTCATGTTCTAAGAGTTGGACTGGTTACTAATTCACCAGGGTGATGTCATGATTCCACCAAAGGATTAGCTAGCCCAAGAGTGAGTAGCTACTTGGTAAAGGCTTATCAAATCTACTCATGTTGCTGCGGTGGTTCCAAAGTCTGTTGCTGGTTCAAGATTTCCTGAAGGTTCTTCAATGTTGCTGACTTTTGATGTTCAAGTTCAACAAGGCTACGAAGACTGCAAACTATATGGTTCTTGAAGGTGTTCTTATGAAAAATAAAGATGCTGCTTCCTCTAGAGACATTCAGCTGATATGTGCAGAATTTTCAAGTATTCAAGTCAAGACTCAAGCAGATTGGATGTTGCTGCAAAGTTCATATTTCAATCCTCAAGGTTCAAGACTGAAGATCTATCTAGAAACTGGAAATTAACATAGTCAAATTCCAGTTTAGGGGAGGATTGTTAGGAATAATTGTAATACTTAGTTTCTACTAGTAGGTATGTAGTTCCTACTGGTAGAGTAGTAGTTCCTACTGGCAGGTATGTAGTTCCTGCTGGTAAGGTTATTATCATAGTTAGTCCTGGTAGGCTAAGTCTAGTTCCTACTGGTAGAGTACTTAGTCCTGGTAGAGTCAAATAGTTATTCCAGGATAAGGTTTTAGTTAGTTAGAGATGAGGATATGCATGAGCTAAATTAGGAAGAGTCATGCATATTATTCTCACGTGTTTTTAGTAGATGCCGATTAGGGTTTCACCACTATAAAAAGAACCCACGGCTTAGGGAAATAAAAACACATCTCTTATGTAATATAGTTCCTTAGAGGAACATTGTTATTTAGTTTTCTTCTTTCATACTCTATTGTTTACTATTTTTTTTTTTATTTTCTCGCATAAACTTTAGTTTATTGTTAGAGTCTCTCCTGTAGTTTGCTTGTGATTACATAAGTATTCTACAAACCCTAAAGGGCTCAAAGATCTGTCTAGGACTGGACCAACAAGGTAGATTCAAAGAATCTCCTTGACAGGGTTTCCATCTCAAAGCGTAGTTTCTTCTAACATAGATGTATTAGATTCACCATGCTTGCTTGTTATCAATACCATAACGTCTCAAAGTATACAACACGATATGAGTGAATCAGATAGTTACTATCTTTCTGATTGAGTCGTCAATTCATTTACTGGACCAAATCGACATCCAGTTGACACAAGCTTGATTCATATAGAATCTCGCAAGTCACCTACCAAGAGCTTGTTTGATGTTGGCTCAAGCAGGATTTCCATCTTCACTATGAATACTTAAGTATCACTCGGATGTTCTGGCAAGATCTCAAGGATAATGCGTAGGACTCTTTGTTACTGCTTGTGAACTTTATGGTGTTCAACAAGTGTATTTTGACATTGTGTCCTAATGAGATTTATAATTTGATCTCTTTTGGCTCTAGACTCTATTAGTGCATTTTGGTTTTAGTACTCGAAGGCTAGAGCAGACTGCCACCTTTTCAATATCAACTAACTTAGAGTGAGAAAGTCAATAGAAGTCATGTGTATCTTTGTGACAAATGAGACAAGTATCTTTTAAGAGAAACTTAAATGGCTGGGAAGGGTTGTGCATTGCTCTTCACTGGGTCTATGATGTCTTTTTTTCATATCATAATTCATATTTGTTAAAAAACGATAGATTATGTATTACCTGGTTTCTGCCTTAAAGTGTGTGGTGGCTTTCTTTCTTATTCAACCTTTTCTTAATTTTCTTTTTTTCTTCACCCCTTCAATGCTTATCAGATGTCATTTCTAAAAAACTCCTTGTTGTGATTGTTCTAGTGTTAGCTCAATCTTAGTCGGCATTTTTCCCGTTTCTCATTCATCTCCAATCATACCTAAGGACTGCTATTTCTAACTATGGGAGTTTTTTGGTAGTTCCCTCTGGTTCTGGTTGGGATCATCGGACAAAATACCTAACCTAATCACCTTATGACTTCAGAATCGTCATGAATTAAGATGTTGTTAGGTATGAGATCGTAACCAGAAAACCTTTTCCAAAGAGTATTATTTTCAAGATCACATTTTAATTACATTTCTCCCCTTATTTTAAATACTAATTCACTTAGTTTTTGAAATACCAGGTGATTAAAATTTGAAACATGAAAATGTTGCATGGGGAGAAAAATGTTGACACCTACATAGCATGAATTAATGGAACGTTTTCTTTGGCTCCCCCTTAATTTCACACATATGACACCAATTGAGAGAATAGGATTATGACTTTGTAAATTCCATGTGAAATTGAGTTTGAGCTACTTGTTAATCTGTTTTAACAAAATGAGTGTTTAAATATTATTAACATTTTAACATTTTTCATTTGTTTAAACATTTTTGAGATGTTTTAGACACACAAAATAGACATGTGAGTATGTGCCTAAACGCATTAAAACTTGGTTTTAAAAGCTCCCCCTCAAAAATTGATTCACTTATAAAAAATGATTCGACTTTTGAAAGATGCATGAGGAGGGAGTGTCGAACACACAATTTTAAAAGATTTTAAAGAACCTTTTGAGAAATTCTTGAAAAATTGTGTTCAACGTGTTTTGAAAAACCAATGTTACTTGAGCTCGAAAGACTTTGAATGTCTTTTGAATTGACTTTTTATGTCAGCTCAAGTCCGAGAAGTTGTTATCTTCTTGTTGTGAGGATAAATGTACATGATTGCACACTTTCCTTTATTTAAAGACCGGGTTGTTATCTGACATTTAATAACAAACCATAAAGAAAAATTAGAAATGACATGTTTTAAAACTTTTGAACTCTTGCTCGAACTTCATTTACACGCCTGTGTCAATGTTAATAGAGATTTCTAGGCACATAAATGTTATCGATTCCAAGAGACATGCCGAGAAGATATTTTTGGTATTTTTTAAAAAATTTTGATTTTGTATTTGGTTTTTGAGATTTTTTAATTTTGTATTTTTCTTTTTGAAATTTTATATTTTTGTATTTTCTTTTTCAAAAATATTTTCTAACATAATTAAAAATGGAATGTTTATACAAAGAAGATGATGATAGAATATTTACATTAGATGAACCCTTTGAGGAGATGGGTTCGGAAGCCATTGAAGTACCTGCACTCAAAGAAGAAGAGTTTGCACAAATAACAGTTTTAGGATTATGTGTTTCCTTTCCTAATGGTGAAGCACTATCATTCGTGTTGTAGCGGTTATCAACGCAAACTTTTAATAGTATTAAATTAAGCCACCTGAGTAAAGATTCTACCCGTTGGTTTCCATGTAAGACCAGATCTAGGAGGCGTTGTTTTCAGATACACATTGGAAGACTTATTTGGAGAAAACTTTTGTCCTATGGGGATCTGTCTGTCATGTTTCTTAGAATCACATTTCTTTTCTACGGGCATATATCTCTTTGTTGTCTTATGGGATTGTGCATCCTTTTTCTGTGCAGAGGCACGAGAATGTACCTTTGAGAGGTATTTTAAGATGCACTCATCGTGATTTGCACTGTAAATGCACTTTTTGCATGTAGGACATGCCAAGTCTTTTGACTTCAAGAAAGTCTTTTGATTCCTAGGTGGTTCTGCTATGTTAACAGTTCTATTTGATACACGACTACTCATGGATGGTGGCCAATTCCTAGGTTGTTGATTAAAGTTCCTAGGTTTTGGTTTGTTACCATTAGCAGTGTTTGGTAATCTAGCAGATTGTTGCACACTAGGTTTGGTATTCAAGGCTTTGTCTTTCTAAAGTTGTGCCTTTTTCTTAGCTTCCTCTAGGTAGTAGTTATGAACCATGTCATTTGAGCCTACAGATTCCCTTGGTGACTGAAATGACACATGCTTTGGGCTATTCCTAGAAGGTCCAGGTACATTAACATCATAAGGCTTAGCAAAAGACAATTTCCTAACTTGAGGCCAAGAATATAAAGTAACTGGTTTTGTCAAATCATGCGACACACCAACTTGGGAGGCAAACCAATGTCTTGGCAATTGGGATCGTTTAGATTTATACGCAGTTGGTTGTCTTACCACTAGTTGATTTCTGATTGGTTGCAAAGGCGGTTTCCCTAAGATTGAATGTTTTTCAAAATTAGTATCCACACTCTTACCTTTGATATTCATTGTGTTTCTTTAAACTCACTTCTGGCAATGTTTTGGTCTTGCAATTGTGCTTTTCAAATCTTGTATTTTGAAATATTGTTCACGTTCTTTTAGAAATACATTTGACGCTTTTTCTTTGCAAACTGTGTCATTTTTCATTTGTTCTTGATATTGTTGTAAAGCAAGTTCAAGAGAAATCGAGTGTTTTTCTAATTTAGCAAAACTTTGTGAAAGCTCATTATAAACTTCTTTACTAACAATTTTAGTTTGTTTAGAAAAGGCTTTGTGCAAGACATACACCATTACTTTCACTTTATGTAACCTAGAAGCATTGTAATTCCAGTTGTGAGATCTAAATCAGATAACGAATGCAAATAAGAACACATAACATCATTAGATACACATTCTTGCAGAAGTATATCATACATGTTTGAAAATTCTGCTTTATCAGATTCAAGTTCGTCAATTTCTTTTTTAGGGATTCAACATACTTTAAATCATCATGTATTTCTTGCTTAAGTTCATGAACAAATGTGAAACTATCATTCTATGTCTTTATGGCAAGAGGCATCAAACATGTCTTAATTAGGATTTCCATATCATGAGCAGTTGGCACACGAAAATGATCATGAGAATGCTTTTCCTAAGCTTGATCAACAAGTTCTCTAAAATGATTTATGTTATTCCTCATTAAATTATATGCTTGTCTACTTTTACTTATTGATTTTGAAACAGGTAAGAAATCGATGTTTTTGAAAATTTTTGGTTTAGATATCACAAAATATTTCCTCCATATTTTCTTTCTTACTTCATTTGCATGTGCCAATTGTTCATGATATTCCTGTGTCGCTGGTTTGAAAATTTCATAAAGGGTATTTATCTTTGTGTAATCATAAGGTCTCACTAAGTCTTTATTCAATTTTGATTGACTCTCTTTTTCAAGAGTCAGAGTCTCTTCCCTATCGGGGACGAGTCTATTTGTAGGATCAGATTGGTCATACGGGATCTCATACAAACATGGTTTTTCAGATTGAGCCTTTTTGAGGTACATTGGATTTGCAAAGGTTGGTCTACCATTGAATGTTAGGCCTTTAGGAGTTAACATATGAATGGTTTGAATTGATTGATTCCTTTTGTAAACAATTTCATTCAAAAACTTTAATTGTTTTTCTATTGAAATCATTTTGTCAATGTCTTTTTCTTCCTTAAGTTTCAAATCCGTTATTACCTTTGTTTTCTCTTGGACAAGACCTTCGTAATGTGACTTTGTTAAAAGACTCTGTTTGACTAACTCATCGTGTTTCTCTTTAACAACTAAAATTTCATAGGCTTTAAGTTTTAAACCTTCTTTTAAGTTAATTTCTTTTTGTTGCTAATTGTATAGTGTTTCATTTAACTTATGTTCAATTTTATCATAGTCAATTGTACGGTCATTTAAGGTCTTGTACATCTCGAGCTCAGTCTGTTTATTTTAAAGTGCAGTTAGACAACTATCTCGAATAGTATTAGTCTCCCCTAGAGTTCTACTAGTTTCCGCAAGAATAGATTTGCACTCTTTCAATTCATGAGCAAGTGTTGTGTTTGCTTTCTTTAGTTTCTTTTGAATCTTTTTATTTTCATCAACATCAAGTTTTAAATTTGCAATTAAATTAGTAAGCACAACACGCTCATCATCACATTCTACAGCATTTTGGTCAGTCTGAATTTCATTATTACACATATCCGGTGAATCGGGAATGACATTACTATCAACCTTTTCCACTACACATGTGTTAATAATGCATTCAGGTTGCTCAGAATGTTGTGTGTCAACAGCAAACACATTATATTCAGCAGTATATGGTACATCAACCATTGGTTCCGTGTCATAAGAAGGTCTGTTGTCCGTATCATCCCTAAAACTGCTTTTGTCATTGCATTCACTCCTTGACCTACTGCTTTCATCTCCAGATATGCTGCTTTGATTCTATAGACCTTGATCATTCCCTTTGTCTGATACAATCCGACGCGTCTTTTTTCTCCCGAATAGCATCGTCTTTAACCTTTTGAACCATGCACTCTTGAATCTACAACTTTTTTTCATTCAACCTTTTCAACCTCTTCTGTATCTCTTGTTCATGACGTGTTCTTTCAATACTACATTGCTTAATGTATTCCATGTGTTGGATTATCAAGTATTTGAAGGATTGAGCTTCCATTTGAGTGTAGTCTTAGAAGTTTTGCCTTGCTTCTCAAGCATCGGAATCATAATTGGAAGACTTGAGAGTCTCTCAATGTATGAACTTCTCAAACTGCACTTTGATCACACTTAGAGCAGATTTGGAATCCTTCTCGTGAAGTATTTCATTGTTGAGTTGTTTTTCTAAGTTATTCATGTTTTGAGATAACTCATACTTGAAAGTTCTGACGTCAGTATGATAGAGGTGTGAAAATGCTTGTTGGAACGATGGACAGTTAGTGAAAGTCTGCCTTTCGAGACGTTGAGTGGTTGTTTTAAGTGCATTGAATTTGTTCAGGGAGTTCTCTTTCAAAATCTTTGCTTGCTTTTGCAGTTGTTGTATCTCTTGTTTATCTAAATCCGAACACGAAGATAAAGTATCTTTTGTTTCCATTGTAATGTGAATTGTGAAGTGAAAAATGATTTGTAGGATCTTAAGCAGGTAAAGTGATTGTTGTTGTGATGGAAATCCAGTTCACGGGATTTTACAAGTCTTGATTAAACCGAGAAAACATGTGAGTATTTCGCGGGATTTTACTAAACCATGAAAATAGAATTGTTGTTGGTGAAATCGTTGTGGTAATTGAAGTACTTAAACTTTTATTAACGATTTGTTGATCTAAAACGACGAACAGTGCACAAACTTTAAGCTTAAAATGATTAACGGTTGATTAAAACTCAAATAAGGACTAACGGTGCAAAATAGTTTCAACAAAGAGGGTTAAGAATCAAACAAAGGACTAAGTTTGAAATAGTCTTTGAGTTCAGGGGCTGCATGTGACAAGTTGGAATTCTTGTTAATTAATAACATGTTTTTGCCTCCAAATTAGTTTCTTCTTCATTTCAAAAGTTTAGAAATAGAACGATTCTAGTTTCTTTCTGCTGGGATTAAAAGATTTATTGATGATCTTAGAGTTACTGCTGCTCAGGTTTGTGTTACTGCTGCTAAGCTAAAGTTAGTGCTGTTCATTAACTTTAATGAAAAATATGCTACGTAGTTAGTGCTGCTAGTATAAAGTTAGTACTGCTGGTGAAGATTGAAGAAAATATTCTAAGTAGTTACTACTGCTTGTACTCAATTAATGTTGCTGGTGTATAAGTTACTACTGCTGGTGTTAAAAGTTAATGCTGCTAGTACAAAAGTTACAATTGCTGAAAGAGTTTCTACTGTCAGAGAAAGGATAAAGACAAAAGAAAGGATAAAGATTGTTTGGAGATCAAGATTACTTACGTGATAAGTATTAATTATTTATAGAATAGATCATAGAGAATATTCTAAGTTTTAGGAATATATTGTAAATCGATTAGGAGTCCTTGGTGTATAAAAGGAAGTCCTAGGGCATAGAGTTTGCAATCGAGAAATCTAGAAAAATATACAAAGCCGTATAGTTGATAGCTTCAAGGTTTTGTAACCCTAATACTAGGAGAGTATTCGTATTATTTGTAATAATAATATTGGAGCTTTTATTGTTGAATTATATTGTCATGTGTTACTGTTTCATTAAGAATTCATCTAATATTAAAGATTATATTCCGCATAATCTTTAATACACTCAACAAAGTTTCTACTATAGTTGTGTTAGATTTATCTAATATAACTAAATCTTAAACAAGCTAAAGGAATTCGATCTATTGAAGTGGGATCCAACAAGAGGTATTTTACTCCTAGGACAACAAGTGGTATCAGAGCTTGTTGCTTCGAGAAATGTTGCTAGAAGATATGGATCAAGACTCTGCACACATGGTGGCTGCATCAAAGGTTCCTATGCTTAAACCGGGTGAGTTTGATTTATAGAGGATGAGGATTGAACAATACATCTAGATGATTGATTATGCATTATGGGAAGTCATAGAGAATGGAAACACTGCACCAAAAACAACAGTTGTGGAAGGTGTTAAGAAAGTAATACCTCCTACAACTGCTGAAGAGAAGGCTCAGAAAAGATTAGAGGTGAAGGCCAGAAGTACCTTAATGATGTTGCACTTCTAATGAACAAAAGTTAAAGTTTAATCAATAAGGATGTAAGTATTGGATAGAAGCTGCAGAAAAGAGATTTGGTGGGAATGAAGCTACTAAGAAGACCCAAAGAAATCTTTTAAAGCAGCAGTATGAAAACTTCACTGCTCCAAGCTCAGAGATGCTTGATCAAACTTTTGATAGGCTTCAAAAGCTTGTGAGTTAGTTGGAGTTTTCAGGAGAAACGATTTCACAAGAAGATGTGAATCTATAAAGTATTAAGGGCGTGGTATCTGAGTGGAACACACATGCTGTTGTATGGAGAAATAAAGATGAGTTAGAAACAAAGAGAATGGATGACCTCTATAACAACCTAAAGGTGTATAAACCAGAAGTCAAATGGATGTCTAGCTCAAGTTTAAGCACACAAAACATGGCTTTTGTGTCCTCATCAAATAACAACTCTGGCAACAGTAATGAAGTAGTTAATACTGCTCAAACAGTTAATACTGCTTATGGAGTTTCTACTGCCAGCACTCAAGTTAATACTGCTAACTCTTCAAATGTTGATAACTTGAGTGATGTTGTTATTTATGCATTCTTGGCTAGTCAACCAAATAGTCCTCAACTTTGTTACTGAGGACCTTATAAAACAAAATTCACCAGATGACATTAAAGAGATAGATTTGAGATGGAAAATTGCATGTTAACTATGCGGGCTAGAAGATTTCATGAAAGAATACTTGAAGGAGGTACATTCAATATCACTGAGATTATTGGTTTGAACAAGTCAAAGTGGGTGCTAAACTGCCACAAGGAAGGGGACATTTTGTAGGGAATGAGAGCTCCATGGAATTCAAAGACTACAAGAAACAAGGAATGTACTAGAAGGGAACTGTGCATGTTGGGAAACTTCCATCCACAGTTTGGTGTCTTTATGGACGTGGTGGGTATGGGGGGCTGGGGGGGGGGGGAAAGGGTTCGGGGGAAATCAGGCACAGAGGGAAGGACTAAATTATGCATCATGGCTTACTCATCTTTAAGTTTCTGACTCAGAGGTATCTAACAAATAAAATTGTTCAACAATCTTGTTTGCAAACTATGAAACTCTCAAATCTCAATATGGATCAACTACATAAAGGATTTTAAGAAATTTGAGTTAGTATGTTTTTATATTACAAGACAGGACTTAGAGTTCAGTAGAAGAGATACTTGAAGTTTATAAGGGCAAATGAGTCTAATTTATTCACAAGATTTTAAGGTTCTTAAAATTTGGAAATTGAGGTAAAGATTTAGCATCAGAGTGCGCAGGAAGAAGAGAGAATAGCTCAAAAATAAAGAGATGGAATTCAATTTATTGTAGACTAATTTTGAAATATGCGTTAAAGCTTAAACAAAACTGCATAGAAGTTATTCGGTGACAACTACAATAAAGGCTTAGGCTAAATGCAGTTCCTCCTCCTACTCAGGAAACTTCATGCCTCCAACACCTGACTTGTCTTTTACTGGTTTAGATGAGTTTGTTAATAAGCATGTAGTTGAGAATAGAAAATCTGATGAAGAAGTATCTAGGGTAGTTAGGAAGTCTGATGATTCCTCAATTATTGAAGATTAGGTGTCATGTTATGAGGAAGGATAGATGTGTCTCAAAACAAAAAATGAGATGAAACGGTTATGCCTAGTATTGTAAGATAGAATTGTCAAACCTAAGAAACAAAGAAACTGCTAGGAAAATGTTAAAACAAGTTGAAAATAATAGGCAGAACCTTACAGTCCAAGAGGAAATCAAGGAAATTGGAACTTATGAATGTTTCAAGACTTGGAAGCAATTTTGAGATGTTTAATAAAGCTGATATGTGTGAAAGCTTTGATTACATTGCATGTTTGATTGCAATTACCATCAAAAACAGTTTCAAAATCAAAGGATGGTAAAACCTGTTTGGAACAATGCTCAAAGGGTGAATCATCAAAACTTTGCTAGAAAAACTCACCCCTGTGCTAAAAAGAACATTGTTCCAAGAGCAGTACTAATGAAGTCTGGCTTAGTATCTATTAATACTGCTAGACAAAATATTTCAAAAACAGCAGTATCAGTTAATACTGCTAGACAAGTTAATACTGCTCACTCAAAAACAACAGTGAATGCTGGTAGACCAATGTCATATCTTTCTAAAACAACACATTCAACTGTTAAGAGGCCCATTCACAAGAATACAACATTTAAAAACAGTAATATTAATCAAAGGGTTAATACTGTTAAGGGTAAAAATGTTAATACTGCTAGGCCAAAAGCAATAGTTAATGTTGTTCAGGGAAATAATGTTAATGCTGTTAAGGCCTCAGCTTGTTGGGTTTGGAAACCAAAGACTAAAGTTTCGACCTGTTTCTAAAACACAACTATGCATCATTCACCCTAAAGGAAGTTTGATTAATTGATGACATGGCAGATTCCAAGTCAGCAAATTACAAAAATGATGGCGTGGGTCCCACAAGAAATGATTTTCTTATCCAGTGTGCAGTGCAATCCACAAATGGATTTACAGGATAAAGGGGTGATTGATAGTGGATGCTCAAGGCACATGATAGGGAACATGTCCTATTTTACAGACTATGAAGAAATAGATGGAGGATATGTTGCTTTTGGAGGGAAAATCACAAGAAAAGACAGAGTGATTTAGTGAGAAAAAGAATTGAGAGAGTTCGTAAGAATAAAAATAGAAAGAGAGATGTGTGGAATAAAAACAGATAGAGTGTTTTAGTAAGTAAAAGAATTGAGAGAAAAAGTGAGCATAAAAACAGAAAGAGAGCTGTGTGATATAAAAACAGACAGAGTGTGCAAGTGAGTAAAAGAATTAAGATATAGTGAGTTAAAAATAAAAAGAGAGGACATTTACTTTTAATGGATATACTGTTTGGAATGGAATTGGGGTTAATGTTGGTGACTCAAAGTTAATGTTGCTAGGCATAACTTACTGCCGCTGGTTGTAAGTTAATGCTGCTAGGCATAACTTACAGTTGAGTTACTACTGCTGGGTTACATACTACTGCTGGTGGAAGTTAATGCTGTTAGGCATAAACTTACTACTACTAGTGATAGTTAATACTTTAATTCAGGGTTTCAATCACTCATTTGATCGATTTCATACTTTCGTATACTCTCTAATCACAAACCCTAACTCAATTTCATCATTCATCATCAAAACCCAACATAATGACGACCCTAAAGTTTGCTGATACTCATAGCATGGTCGTGTTTTTGGCTAAACCCGCTGAAAGTGAAGGGTTTGAGCAGATTGTGGATTTTCTTAATGCACACACTATAAAGTATGCACTAACGATCAATCCTACAATATATACTTCATGCATTGAACAATTCTGGGCTACTATCAAGGCGAAAACTATCAATGGGGAAGTACAGTTACAAGCCCTAGTGGATGGAAAAATGATCATCATTACTGAGTCGATTGTAAGAAGAGATCTTCAACTAAAAGATGATGAAGGTGTTGATTGTCTACCCAATGCTACCATCTTTTAACAACTTTCATTAATGAGACATGAGAAAAGTTCACAGAAGCTTACTTTCTATAAGGCATTCTTTTCCCTACAATGGAAATTCCTTATTCATACTATTCTATAATGCCTAAATTCTAAGACTACTACATGGAATGAGTTTAGTAGCACTATGGCTTCTGCAATTATGTGTTTAGCTACAAACTAGAAGTTCAACTTTTCAAATTACAAAATATATTTTTCAAGTTTGGTGAAGAACTTGGATAATAGGGCAAATTTTTTATGTATCAACGGGTTTGTATAGTGTTTTGTGAACTAATAACTTGATGGACCTGCCAAGTCACAAAGAATTTATGTAACACCCTCTCACACTAAGAAAATATTTGCCATCTTTGAACAACTTACATTAATGAGGTATGAGAAAATTTTACAGAAGCTTACTTTCTATAAGGCATTCTTTTCCCTACAATGAAAATTCATTATTCATACTATTCTACAATGCCTAAGTTCTAAGACTATTGCATAGAATGAGTTTAGTAGCACTATGGCTTCTACAATTATCTGTTTAGCTACAAACCAGAAGTTCAACTTTTAAAAATACATTTTTGAAAGTATGGTGAAGAACTTGGATAATGTAGGCAAATTTTTAATGTACCCAAGGTTTGTACAAGTGTTTATGAATCAACAACTTGATGGCCTACCAAGTCACAAGAGGATTTATGTTACACCCTCTCACACTAAGAAGGTATTTGGGAACATGAAAAGGGTAGGGAAAGGATTTTTTGGTAGAGTCACACCCTTATTTCCAACCATGGTGGTACACAATCAAGAAGAAATGGATAAAGGTTTAGCAATGCCAATTGATCCCCATCACACACCCACCATTATTCAACCATCAACATCTCAACCCCAAAAGACTCAAAAACTTAGGAGGCTAAAGAGAAAGGACACTGAGATACCTCAGTCTGGTAGTCCTATTGAACATGTAGTAGATGAGGCTGTCTATAAGGAGTTAGATGATAGTTTGGTGAGGGCTGCCACCACTGCTTCTAGCTTAGAAGCAGAGCAAGACAGTGGTAACATACATAAGACCCAATCTAAGGCAGCACCTAATGAACCAAGTTTCCCAGGAACTAGTTCAGGTGGTGGTCCCAGGCGCCAAGAAACTATGGGGGATACAGTTGCTCAAACTAGGTCTGGAGAATGTATCTAAGCTTTCCAATGATGCACTGCTCATAAGAGGTAACACATTTCAAAGTGGTGAGGATAGTTTAAAACTTAATGAATTAATGGAATTATGTACAAATTTACAAACAAAAGTTCTTGATTTGGAGAAGACAAAGACCACTTAAGCTAATGAGATTGACAGTTTGAAAAGGAGGTCAAGAGGCTTGAGAAGAAGAAAAGGTCAAGAGCTCATAGGCTTAAAAGATTATACAAAATTGGTTTAAGTACTAGGGTAGAATCCTCTAGAGATGAAGAAAGTTTTGGTGAGGATGCATCCAAACAAGGGAGGAGGATTACTGATATTGATGATGATGAAGATATTACCCTGGTTAATGATCAAATTAATGCTGATGTAGAGATGTTTGATGTGGATACTTTGACTGGTGATGAGGTGTTAGCAAAACAAGTAGTTGCTGCTAAAGATGTGAATTTAAGTGTTGATGAAGTTACTTTGGCTCAAGCACTTGTAGCTTTGAAAAGTGCAAAAGTTCAGGAAAAAGGGGATGTTATAAAAGAGCCAAGTGTACCAGTTAGTACTGTCACTGCTTCAATAAAGGATAGTGCTGCTACAACAACAACTGCTATAATTCCAACTCCAAGGAAAGGAATTGTTTTTCAAAAGCCCAAAGACTTGAAGACTATGGAAGGAAAGAAGCCCAAAGACCAGCCCAAGCTCAACAAAGAAAAATCATGTGCACTTACTTAAAGAATATGGAAGGAAAAAAGCCCAAAGACTTGAAGAACAAATCTTTTGATTCTATTCAGAAGATGTTTGACAGAGCTTTCAAAAGGGTGAATACATTTGTTGATTTCAGAACAGACTTGGTGGAAGGTAGTTCAAAGAGAGTAGGAGAAGAGTTAGAATAAGAAAGTTTAAAGAAGCAAAAGGTGGATGATGACAAAGAAACAACAAAGCTTAAAAGTCTAATGGAAGTCATTTTAGATGAAGAAGAGGTTGCACTTGATGCTATTCCTTTGGCTGTTAAGTCTCTAAGCATTGTTGACTGGAAGATTCATAAAGAGGGGAAGAAAATCTATTACCAGATATACAGGGTTGTTGGAAGAGTTGTCTGATGCAAAAAAGGCTACATTATTTGTACAACTCTTGGAGAAAAGAAGAAATCACTTTGCAGCAAAAAGAGCAGAAGAGAAGAGGAATAAACCACCAACCCAAGATCAACAAAGAAAAATCATGTGTACTTACCTGAAGAATATGGAAGGAAAGAAGCCTAAAGACTTGAAGAACAGATCTTTTGATTCTATTTAGAAGATGTTTGACAAAGCTTTCAAAAGGGTGAATACATTTGTTGATTTCAGAACAGACTTGGTAGAAGGTAGTTTAAAGAGAGCAGGAGAAGAGTTAGAACAAGAGAGTTCAAAGAAGCAAAAGGTGGATGATAACAAAGAAACAATAGAGCTTAAAAGTCTAATGGGAGTCCTTCCAAATGAAGAAGAGGTTGCACTTGATGCTATTCCTTTGGCTGTTAAGTCTCCAAGCATTATTGACTGGAAGATTCATAAAGAGGGGAAGAAAAGCTATTACCAGATAATCAGGGCTCAAGGAAGTTCAAAGATGTACTTAGTGTTCAGTCATATACTTAAAAGTTTTGATAGCAAAGACTTGGAAACTTTATACAAGTTGGTAAAAGCTTAGTATGGATCAACAAGACCAGTGGAGGACTTAGATTTAGTTTTATATGGAGATTTGAGGACAACGTTTGAATCACATGTAGAGGACAATGTATGGAAAAATCAATCAGACTACAGAGTATTAGATTGGAAGCTATATGATTCATGTGGAGTACATACATTGAGGAAGCAAAATGTGCACATTCATATGTTGGTAGAAAAGAGATATCCTCTTACAGCACCTACAATTACTGATATGTTAAACAAGAAGCTTCAATGTGATCATTTAAGTGAAATGGCATATCAACTTCTTAAACTTCTTACAAAATAGCTCAAGAATCAATGAAGTGTTTGGAAGCATCCTCTTGGAGATTATGAAGCTTTTAATAAAGAAACTTGATGATTTTTGAGATAAATATCAAGTTTAGGGGAGGAGTGTTGGGATTAAAAGACTTCTTGATAATCTTAGAGTTACTACTGCTTAGGTTTGTGTTACTGCTGCTAAGCTAAAGTTAGTGCTGTTCATTAACTTTAAAGAAAAATATGCTAAGTAGTTAGTGCCGCTAGTATAAAGTTAGTACTGCTAGTTCATAGTTACTACTGTTAGTATATATTAGTACTGCTAGTATAAAGTTAGTACTGCTGGTGAAGATTGAAGAAAATATTCTAAGTAGTTACTACTGCTGCTCAATTATTGCTGCTGGTGTATAAGTTACTATTGCTGGTGTTAAAAATTAATGTTGCTAGTACAAAAGTTACAACTGCTCAAAGATTAAGACTGTTGAAAGAGTTTCTACTATCAGAGAAAGGATAAAGACAGAAGAAAGGATAAAGATTGTTTGGAGATCAAGATTACATACATGATAAGTATTAATTATTTATAGAATAGATCATAGAGAATATTCTAAGTTTTAGGAATATATTGTAAATCGACTAGGACTCCTTGGTGTATAAAAGGAGGTCCTAGGGCATAGAGTTTGCAATTAAGAAATCTTGAAAAATATACAAAGTCTTATAGTTCATAGCTTCAAGGTTTTATAACCCTAATACTAGGAGAGTATTCGTATTATTTGTAATAATAATATTGAAGCTTTTATTGTTGAATTATATTATTTTGTGTTACTGTTTCATTAAAGAATTCTTCTAATATTAAAGATTAGATTCCGCATAATCTTAATACACTTAATCAAAGTTTCCTAACAATAGTTGTGTTAGATTATCCAATATTAACAAAACCTTAAACAAGCTTAAGGAATTTATCTATTGAAGTGGAATCCAACAAGAGGTATTCTACTCCTGGGACAACAGACTCCTTTTTGGAAAAGTTTTTGAATAAGCTTATCCCCAAACCAGCATCCGTATCTTGTGCAGATTCTAAAACTTTGATGTAGCTCAAACGATATTCTAACATTGACATTCAAAGTGCATAGCAAAATTTGTAGAAGAATTAGTTAACCACACCAACTAATACTGCTTTTATACTGTGTCATGACATTTGGTCTTGGTGAATATCCGTTCGGGGGAACATGCAAGAAATCAGCAACACTTTTCTCACGCTTGCAAAATACTTCACACAAACCATACTAAGTAAAGTAGTATAAACTACTTCCCCCTAGAAGTTGACCTGATTTCATCAAAGTACACCGGTTCCCTTTCGATTAAAAAAATACCGATCTTACCATATGGTTTTTGAACTCTCGGAAGCATAATTGATGTGTACGCTCATATACTCGAGAAGTTCTTGTCTTAAGCAAACATCTTGAAAAGTTATGAATGATTGATGACATCAAATAACATCATTTTTATAGCATCATTTAGCCTATGTAATTAACCTATTTTGTATAATTATTACTAAAAATTATTAATTAATCGTTTATATTTGAGAATTGCAGTAATTATGAAGTACTTGGTGAATATTAGCAAAAGGCGCGCATTCTGGAGCTTAAACAAAGATAATTTGAAGATTACTATTCTGACAACCAATACGTCGTATCCATCAAGGAAGATACGGTGTATTTGTGCCTGCACTCACCAAAGACCACAAAGGAAACAAGTTCTATACGCCGTATCCAGGAAAGGCAATACACTGTATTCAAGCTATATGGGAATAAAATATTCTGGAAGATATCAAACGTGGTTCGTACTCCAAGAAACCCTAATACGCCGTATCCAATACCTTGGATACGCCGTATTGAACCGACTCTAGATGACTATAAATATAAAACTCAAAAACAAGTTTTAAGTGTGCTAAATCATATTCTCGATACCTAAACCACAAAAGTTGATTTTCAGAGGAGAAAAAGAGCAGAAGAGGTCTTCCAACGCATTCCAATCCATTGGAGACAATGTGTAATTTCTTATACTTTTGTAATCGTTCAGTTTTTGGTATCATTCGTTAACTCGGTTAGTTTACCTTTGCTAAAACAATTACTCTTGTATTAATTATGATGTTTGAAGGCTAATACCTTTGGGTATTAGCCATAATTATGAAGATTTAAATGTTTAGTTTTGTTTATATCTCGATTTCTTAATTTATCGCTGTATGCTTGTTTATGTTTATCAATATACTTGTTTACGTGCTTTTGTATGCGACCTATCATTCAATTAGATCTAGTGATATGGACCAATTAATCTGGATGTCGGGATAGCTCTTTTTATAGTAATTTACACATCTAGAATCATAGGATCACAAATATTGTCCTTCTAAAATCATGGTAAGGATACGCTTCTGGCTTAACTAGTTAACGGAAATTGCCTTTGGTTTAGTGAACATGTTGACTAGTTGGTGAATCTAGATAATTCAACGAATTATGTTCTGATTCCATTGGATAGTTGGATGATATGTGTAAAAACACATATATGTTTTATATCAAAAATGACCTAATAAAGAACAAAATTGTGCATAAAAGGCTTGTATATTGCTTGTTTTGTCTTTCTTATTGTGTAGGTACGGATAAAGCAAATATCACAAGAAAACGGTCAAAAATGGACAAACACAAACACGAGAACGGAAGAGCACACAAAAAAAGTCGGGAGGAAGCTATCAAAATCAAACCCTAGTCAAACTTCAGTCAACTTGGTCAACCAAAGTCAAAGTCACAAGAAGACAAAAATCTCAAAAGTTTCCAATTTAGTCCCTCATCTTATCCCAAATTACAAAAGTGGTCCCTAATACCTAAAATTAGTTAACACCCGTTAACTAATAAATCCTAAACAAAACAACCCATTTCTTATAACCAACACCCGGCCCAACCATTTCCCAACCCAAGGCCCATTTCCCTTTTATAATTCCCAAGTCAAAGCCCGGGTCAAAATAAACAAACGCCCCTTTCAGTTAAAAAATGGCTGGAGAAACAGTTAAACACTGTTCATCATCTCCTCCATTTTACCCAGGGTTAAAAACAAAGGGGTTTTGCTAATTGAGGGTCAAGAAAGGGAATTCAAGTGTTAATAAGTGACGTGGCAAAGGATTACATCAACAAACGCATTCTATTGGCCAATCCCATCAAAAGATGACACGTTGGATTGATGAAAACACAAAGAATGAAGCATTTTACACTTGATACACTCTCAAAAGAAGCACAAGCTGTCTCAATCATGGATTGCCAAGCTGGCAATCCGTGTGAGATATGATGTGATCCAATGGCTAAGATTGTTCTTCCAATCATTGAGAGAATGTATGGATGAGATCAAGAGGAGCGTGTAACTACCAAGAGTACTAGAAGGATCAGTTGGATGCTATAAATAGAGGCCTGAGCTCACACACACACATATCTTCTTTTCTTGTAATTTTTTTTCAATTAAATTAGCTTATGTAGTTTTTAGTTAAACATGTAATTTCCTATTTTAAATCCTTGTAATCTCTTTTCTTAAGCTTTGTAATCTATTTTGAAAGTTAATGAAATAAGAAGTTTAATGTTAATCATCTGTTCTTAGTCATAAAATTCTCAATAAGCCAAATGTTTGCTACTGTCACTCATAAGCTCACACAAGCTCATTCTAGCTCTCACAAGTCTCTAAGCTTGTGATTGAGATTAATTGGCCATTCAATCTACTTAAACTATAAAAATAGCTTAATACCTTGTGTTATTGGATTTTGAGCTTATGGAAGGGAAGCTAGTAATGGAAGAGCTTCCATGGACTTTTACTGGCTTATCAATGATAAGCCAGAGCTAGTAGATAAGCTCTAAGAGCATTTTAAGCTTTTGTTTAGCTAAAGCTCCTTGTAAGTCTCTTTTACTTTTCTGTTTTTAAATTCCTAGTATAGAATTGCTTATTTAGTTTAAACTGCTTACTTATCTGTGCTTATTTGATTGATTTCTAGCTTAATAAGTATGTTCAGCTCTCTTAGTTCAATTCTTATAGTTTGGATTTAGTTTTGCCTCATTTAGTTTCAAAAATCAATAAAAACTCAAAAATAAGTAGCTTAGTGTTAGCTTATAGTTTCTAGCTTAGTGTTTGTTTAGGATTGCTTATTAGGCTTATTTAGGGTTGTTTACTATCTGGTTTTTGAGTTTGGATATCTAGAATTGAATTTCTAAAGCTAAAAATGGAATTTGAGAAATTTAAGGGGTGTTTGGAACAGGCAGTACTAACCTTGAGTTAGTATTGCTAGTGTTCTTTAGTTAGTTATGATAGAAGTAATTGAATAATTATTGATTTTAATCTCTTTCAGTTGGTTATTAGTGTAGGATTAGTAGGCTAGATTAGTTTTATCAAAGTTTTAATAGGACTAATGGTTAAATATTTTCATTAAAACTCTTAAAAATCCAAAAATATTAGGTTAATTCTTAGATCAGTGTTTCTGTCTTAATTACTAGTTTATATAAGCTCAATTACTAGTTTATATAAGCTCATTAGGTTGGTAATAAGCTATTTTCTATCTGGTATCAAGGTTTTAATAACTAGATTTCATTCTCTCAAGTTTTAGTAAAATCTGTCTAGCTTAAAGGAGTGTTTGGTTTAGTACATTTTGACCTCTAAAAGTCAAAGTGAATTGTGCTATTTACTTGAGTCAGTTTCATTTTCATTTAAAATTAGTTGTGAAAGAGTTTTCAAAGATTAGATTTCAAAAATTAGCATGTTAAGGCTTAAATTCTTTATTTCTGCACCAGGGGAGCATTTTCTCTTTTAGATCTTTGGAATTTTTGAACCAAGCCTTTTTGAGCTTGGTTTTTGCTTGATTAGAGTTTAGACACACTCAATAAGAGTGTGTAGTGCAGGGTTGTCCCTTAAGGACACCTGCAAGTTGGTTTTAACCATTTGGTCAAGTGCATCAGTAGGACACACTGCAGTCTTAAACTGCAGTGCTTTTTGATCAAGATTCTAGTAGCTTAAGTAGGTTAAACTTGTTCAAATTAAGTATGCTTATAGTTTAGATATAGGATAAGGTAGCTTAAAACTTGTTTTTACATTCCTAGCTTATTTCTTAGGGTAAATTAGCTTTCAAAGTTCATCAAAAATCTTTAAAAAAACCAAAAAACAGTAGCAAGTAATCATTAGTTTCTAATCCTTGATTTTTAGCTTAAAGTATTTGCTTTTATAATTTGGATTCATAGCATATAAGTAGCTTGTTAAGTTTTCTAAATCTTAGCCTCAGTAGTAGCTTATTGTTCTTTTTAGCTTATCTTGTTTTTGAACTTTTAGTGCTTATTTCTGAGTTTGCCATTTAGATAGCTAGATTCAGTTAGCATTAAGTGTTTTCAGTTTAAGTAGCTTATCATTTTTAACTTCTACATATCATAAGCTTTCTAGGACAGCTTTTAGTTTTAAAATTGAGCTTAAATTGAGTTAAGTTAGTGTGCAAGCTTTTAAGTTAAAAGTAGCTTTTAGGCTTTTAAAAACCTTGTTTCTGAGGCAGCAGATTTCATAAGCTCTTTAAGAGCTTATTTTTGACTTTCAGCTTATACTTGCTTTATTAAATTTGTTCAAAAAAGTGTCCTTTACAAGCTTGTGCTTTTAGTTTTTGAAAAAAATCAAAAAAGGGCAAGCCTGGGACTTGAACCCACGACCTCTCCCACACAACACACACGACTTACCAATTTGCTTCAATAGCTCATCCAAGAGCATTTCCTTTTATTAAAATTCTTAGTACTTGATTGGCCCAAAAACCTTATAACGGGTTCCATGCTTATTCAATAGCTTAATTTAGTAAGTCGTGATCTCAAGCTTATTTTTCCTAGGTTTTAATTAGTATAAGCTATTTTCTGTAATTTTTCCAGAATTTTTATAGTTCATTTAGTATTTTTAAACATTTATTTTCATTAAAAACTTAAAAAAATAGATAAATAATCAAAAAATAAAATCATCTTTTAGAAAATTTCTTTATAATTTAGAATATAAGGAAATTAGTTTGACTCTCGTAGGTTTATTTTGAGCATTTTAGCTTTTAGGCCTCGGATTTCGATTCTGTTATTCGTTTTTTGTGACTTCTTTTCAAATTTTATTCGTTAAGTTTTCAATTTTGCAAATCCCTTTATTTTTACTAAAGAATTAGATTATAATTCAAATTCTAGGTTAAGGTGCTAATTAGGTTTATTTGGTCATTTCCGTTTTTCGTCCGCGTGTTTAGTTATTTTACTGTGCATTTAATTGTTTTAATTGTTTTTAGTCATAGAAAATCAATCCAAAAGACTAAAATCAATTCATAAAACATTGTCCAAACTGAATAGAGGGTATCAATTTACATTTCTTTTGGGATACGACCGGCACGGGGGGGACCGCAAGCCAAGCCCGTACAAACCGTGAAATTACTCTACCTGTCTGTAATAAGACGACTCACAACACTATAAAAATAAAGTAAATACCGCCTAAGCCATTACAACATTGTCCTCGACCGATTATTATAGTCAAATTCTCTAAATACTATAAGCACTCATACTCACTTACCCCGTGCACCCCAAATAAAGCCTCTCACCAATTCCCCTAGGTCTCACGACACTTCTACAATTCTAGACCAACACCCTACCCGCCTACAAAGTTACCCGACCACACAGGAAACGTTAAACCGACCCCCCACCCCCAATGGTGTCTAACCAAAAACCACCTCACGTCTACACGCACCTCCCCAACTCGTCAAGCATAACGATATGGCAGCAGAAAACCAAGAGCCACGGTGTGGTTTTCGATTGGCTGGAACCCATATTGAGACACGTACTAAAACGCTTCCGACGCAGCCTTCTCCACACTCGCCATCACATCCACTAAGCTCTCCACCGACCACCCCAAAAGATCACCCTCATCTCACCCCCCCCCCCCCAACAACCACCAATTTTAACCAGCAAGGCACCAACCCGAAAAAACACACCACACACCGCAACGCCCTCATTCAAATGTAACACACACAACCTCAAGCCCCTTTGCCGTAGGGTTAAAGTGACAATGCCAATGTCCTAGTACTTACCCCGTCCCCACCCACGAGGCAACGCGACCACGCACTTACGCCTCCTTTGGTGCTTGCAGCCCCCAGTTGCAAGCCTTTTACCAAATATCCTAGAACGTCCCAATTGCGTTGCAACTCCCACGTGATTGCCCCATTCGCGTCAACGCCACTCCTTGAAATCCAAGCTTCAACTCGCGAACTCCAAACGTCAAACATCACGCCGCCCCCCCACACCCACACCAATATGATCTCAAAACCGCACAACCGCCCACTATTTTTATAACAATGCAAAACCTATAGAAACTTCTCGTCCTAAAATTAACCCTACAAATATCCCACCAACAAATCCACTAACCTACACCTCCACACCCCCCAATGAAGTTAAGTAAATATAAATCCTATGCCCCGGTACACAACCCGATAAAAGATTGTTTTTTGGTTAAGTATGGCAAAAATAACAATTACAACTTGAATCATAAAAATATACACCACACAACGACACATCAAGTTTTTGGCGCCGCTGCCGGGGAGTAAAAATTAATCTTGATTTTTATTGTATATTTTGGTTTTTAACATTAGATCTAACCCTTAGGAGTAGTGTTAATTAGATTAGTGTATATTCTTATATATTCTGTATATTTTGTATATTTGTTAGTTTAATTGTTTGCTTGTATATTTATGTGTTTAAATCAATTGTTTTCCTAATACACTGTTTTGGTCGATAACTCGATACGGCGTATCCACTTCCATTAGATACGGCGTGTCCAACTTTCTGTCCAATACAACGTATTCATTCAATAGATTAATACGGCTTATTTACTTCTGTTGAATATGGCGTATCGATCATCTGGAACAGAATCAGAATTTCAGTTTTTCTTATTTGATTTTCGTGCTAAATTTTTTTTCTATCTTTCTTCGGAGCAAATCCTACTGATATTTTTACCCTTATTACAGGAAGTACTTATCAGAGCTAGTAGACTGGAGAAGATACCATAAGAAGTCATGGCAGAACTAATTTCAGAGGAATACATAGTGAATGCTCAAAATGAATCAAATCTTTCTATCACCCATAACGATATAAACATGGAACTCAACAATGAATTTTTGGTGGAATTACAAAAGAGTGCATACCACGGATGGATTGACGAAGACGTAGTGAACCACATCGCTAAGGTGCTTGAAATTTTTGATTTAATCTACGTTCCTAGTGTGGATTCCCACCAACTACGAATGAAAGTCTTTCCTCTCTCACTAGCTGATGATGCACGACAATGGTGGATAAATAAGGGGGAAAGAAAAATTACAGTTTGGGAAGAACTTGTTGAGAAATTTTTCTGTAAATTTTATCCCGAATCATACGATGGAGAAGAAGAAATGTTGGACGAAGGAGATAATTGGTGGATAGATCCACTTGAATTCATATCGCGAGTAAATTCATCATTTGATAAACATATGAAAATAGATGGAAGAACTAAAAAAGTATTGTTCCATGCTTGGATGAATGGGAGTTGGAATAAGAGACGAATGGATGATCGCATCTTGAGTAATAACAATATTACTACTGTGGAGATCGTTTAAATCTCACTAGGATTATAATAACAAAGATATAAATTTGCACAACAAAATATAAATAAAGAACAATGTTATTTTCAAGGTTTTACATTACATAGAATCCCCAATTCTATGTGATCAATATAGAACGGTTACCTAACTGTAACAGGATCAAAGAAACTTTGATATTTAGGCTAAACCACATACTCTAGACGTCTACATCTTTACTTGTGCACACATAAACTATGCCTAGGGATCTCTTTATATAGAGAGTCTATAAGACTTACAAAGGAAATCTAATTGTATTAGGAAACGAAATATTTCCTAATATTTGATCTTTATCTTTTAAGGAGATCTTTAGAATCCTCCATCTTTTGTAAAATTCCATATTGTTGACTTTGATCCTTTCGTTTCATTCTTTATCCTTTTGAACAAGTTCTTTTGTATCATCAAATCAATAATTCCCAACAACTACTGACTCGTTCTTCAAACCTTATCTGATAATACGTGGAAAGTGCGACACCAAAAAGGAAGATGAACAAAGTCAAATGAAGCACAAATATAGCAATACATCCATTGATGAACAACCTAACAAAAGAATGTGTAAAACAGAGAAGTTTGAAGCTATTCAGTACTCGCTTGGAACTAATGAAGAATATATTGCTATAAGAAGATGTGAATATGATATTTGGGAAAGAAACGAAGATAATATGTCCAAAATCTACCAAAATATTTTTTCAGAAAAAGGACAACGGATGCAAGGTTACGCGCACCAAATAATGGAATGAAAGAGAAGCTGAAGAAAAGTCTAACTTAAAGACTTCACTATAAACAAAAGTGATTCCTGGGAGACAACCCAAAATGTTATTTAATTTTATTGAGTTTGTCTTCCCAGACATCAATACGGCATATCCGCTCCATACCATACGGCGTATTGATTGTCTGTACGTTATCAGTCTTTACCTTTTATGCACTTTAAAAACATTATTGTCAGTTCTGGCAATACGACGTATTCATGCACATGATACGGCGTATTCACTAGACTGACTCGTATTTAGTTTGTTTAGTTTAGTTTAAATTAACCGTAGGTACCAAGATTAGAATGCACATGTTTTTCCTATATTTTACACAGGACCTTGGAAACAAAGAAATATCAACAAATATTGGTGGAGAATTTACAAATCGGGAGATCTTGAAGTGTTAGAGTCTTGAAACTTCAAGGCGGCTGTTCAACACGAATTCTTGCTCAATAAACTCAACATGGAGAATCTATCGAACAACTATTAAGGGAGTTTCTTATTCTAATTCTTTTTAAATTCCCGTATTTAATGTTTTATCTATACAACGAGGACGTTGTATAATTCAAGTAGTGGATGAAATTAGAATGATACTTGTCCTATTTTTCACACTAAAATGCTTAAATTATGCTCAAATTTAATTTTGTTCAAGCATACTTTTGTGAAATTACTTGATACATAACCCGCACATAATAACCCTTATTAGATATTGTAGGGATTTAACCTATCCGTTTCTAAATGTTTACCCAAATTCCACAAAATATGAGTGTGCCGGTGATGTAGTAGACTTTAGAACTTGGCTTGGTATATCTATTCGAGACCGCAGTGATAAGTAATATGGATTTAGATGGAGTAACTTGTTTAAATTGGTAAATTTTAGGATTACACCAAAAACGCCTTTTCATGTTGCTTAATAACTAACTACACCGGTTAGTTAACCCCGTATAAACCCGTTGTTTACTCTCACTTTAAGAGTAAGATACCCCTAGAACAACCCGTAGAGCCAATCCTTTAGGAACTACACCAACTATTTGTTTTGTTACACCTTTACACCTTAGCGTACCCTATCAGATTAAGTTTATTTTACAGTTGCTAGTTGCTTAAAGTTTAAAGTTTGTATTTTCCGAGTCTTGTGTGAAATTTTTTTATCTTTGGTACGGTTGGAAGAAATTTGCACATCGCCAATAGAAATGTATATTATAATCAAAACTCATGTATTTTTACTACCATCACAATTAATGGTACGTCCGAAGAATCAAAGAATTATTAAAGAAATTATCGAGAATTATTATGATCGTAAAGATGGTGAAATTACACCAAGTTTCATAATATAGTGTTAGCAAAAAGAAAAAAAGAGAGAGAGAGAAAAAAAATTGAAAAAATAGAAAAATTGCAACAAAAAAAGAGAAGGAAAGTTTGAAGATAATCGTTTCGCAACTACCGAAGGAATTACATGAAGGATCAATTATTCGTTGATACAAATCGACGATGTAGAGTATTGTATAAAGTGGAAGATATCACCACTTGCCTTGTAAAGTATGTAAAGTATGGGATGTTTGGGATGTTTGGGAAGTTGGCCGTTACGGGAACGCCAACTTAGGTTGTTGTTTTTGATCTATGATAAAGAACGTTGTAAATAGTTGTGTCTTTATCATGGTAACGGTTGAGAAAAAGTGTCTAGCAACTTGTATTTTAGACTTAATCTATTTGTTTCATAATTTTTATTTAACAACAATTTAATTCCCTTTCCTAATCATTAACCATAGGTTTTACGCGAATGAGGATGTGATCGAGAATGCATGTCTATTCCGTCTTTACGGCCATATATGCATGTCTCAGCTGCCTTGTTGGTTTATTACTATTGGTGAAAGTTAGAAGATCCATACCCTATATTACTTTACTATTCCTACTCTTTAGCTTATTTGAGATGGGAGTGAGCAGTCACATATGGCTATCTAGTCGTTACGTGTGTGTATGTGTGGTCTTTGTCGCCCTCCTAGAATATTGGTATCGATAAAGATTAGTTAGAGTAATCAACACTAAGCCTTATCATACAAACCCATATTTACCTTTATGAACTTGTTAATCCTTAGCTTTAGCAGTGGAGATGTGTATCCTTGCCAAGCTTATGATAGAATACTCGTCACGACCGAGAATTTAAACGAATTAGTTACATGTTACCACGTAGATTAGTTGAGTGATTTGAGTGTTTTCATCTTCCTATTTCGTGAGGTGTTTGGTTGTGTACTTGTAATAGATCAAATAAATGCTTTAACGGAAAATATCCTCAGGGATACATTTTTATAAACTTCTAAAGGCTACTTGAGGACAAGTAGGATTCAAGTGGGGGGATATTTGATGACATCAAATAATGTCTATTTTAACCCATTTTGTATAATTATTGCAAAAAATTGTTACTTAATTGTTTATATTTGAGAATTGCAGTAATTATGGAGTACTTGGTGAATATTAGCAAAAGGCACGCATTTTGGAGCTTAAATGAAGATATTTTGAAGATTACTATTCTGACAACCAATATGCCGTATCCATCAAGGAAGATACGGCGTATTCGTGCCTGCACTCACCAAAGACCACAAAGGAAACAAGTTCTATATGCCATATCCAGGAAATGCAATAATCTGTATTCAAGCTATATGGGAATAAAATATTCTAAAAGATATCAAACGTGGTCCCTACTCTAAGAAACCCTAATACGCCGTATCCAATACCTTGGATACACCGTATCGAACCGAATCCAGACGAATATAAATACAACACTCAAAAACGAGTTTTAAGTGTGCTAAATCATATTCTCTAATCCATAGGAGACAACATGTAATTTCTTATATTTTGTAATGGTTCAGTTTTTGGTATCGTTCGTTAACTCGGTTAGTTTACCTTGGCTAAAACAATTACTCTTATATTAATTATGATGTTTAAAGGCTAATACCTTCGGGTATTATCCATAATTATCAAGATTTGAATGTTTGGTTTTTTTTATATCTTGATTTCTTAATTTATCGTTGTATGCTTGTTTATGTTTATCAATATACTTGTTTACGTGCTTTTGTATGCGACCAATCATTCAATTGGATCTAGTGATATGGACCAAGTAATCTAGATGCCGAGATAGCTCTTCATATAGTAATTTACACATCTAGAATCATAAGATCACAAATATTGTCCTTCTAAAATCGTGGTAAGGATACGCTTCTGGCTTAAATAGTTAATGGAAATTGCCTTTGGTTTATTGAACATGTTGACTAGTAGGTGAATCAAGATAATTCAACGAATAATGTTTTGATTCCATTGGATAATTAGACAAGTGGACTACTAGAGTATAAATAGCTATTAAGCAGTAAGTGGGTAAAGTCTCTATGAGCTAGGGTTTAACAAGATCACCATTGCTTTAATCCCTAAGATAGATTATAATCAAAAAATAAGGATGCTTTATGCGGATGTTTTAATTATGACAGAATTAATGTGTCTAGGTCTTAGGATGAAGTCCCGCCTAAGTGTAATATCTCGTATTTTACGGTCAATATTAAATCTCGACCCTATTCCTATTTTTGTCTTGAATAAAATATTTGTGTTTTACGTGTTAGCCGATTTGGTAAAAATCGTCATTTTTAGTTATTTGCGTGTCGTGCTTCGGATATTTATCCGTTAAGCGTTTGAGAAATCGATAATTCCATGTTTTAGCTTCAGAAGCTTAATTATTTCTTTATTTTAGTATTTTATGATTTTCCTCGCGTTTTGTCGAAACGTGTTAAAAATAGTATTTTAACACTTTTTAATATTTTAACTAAGTGTTTTAAATCAAATATTGTAGTATAAATGTTTTAGAAAAATAAAAATAAAAACATAAAATAAACATAACATACAAAACCAAACACTCCCCCTTGTAGACTCCAACAATAAGCCAAACCAAACACCCTCTTCTCCCTTTATTATTTCTACTTCTCCTACAAAGCTAAAAACCAAACACTCCATTTGGAATTTAACAAAACAATTAGGCCCAAGTTTTGTGTAGTACAAAGTTTAAAATATATATATATATATATATATATATATAATTATAATAATATATATAAAATATATATAATATATATATATATATATATATATATATATATATATATATATATATATATATCCAAGCCCATATTCCTCCCCCTCCTAACCGGCTCCAAACATAAACCCAAATAAATCTCCTTATATTTTATACATCGATACAAACTAGGAATTTTATTCCATATAAATAGATTTCCTTCCTTTGATAACACATAGTATCACAACAGTAAAAAAACAAAAAAATCATCTGCTTCTTCTCCCTGGTTTACTGTTCGACGACCCCAAGCAAAAACCCACCAAAATCATCACCCAAAATCCAATTAAACACTTTCTTATTAATCCTACATCATTCCTACATTAATCCCCATCATCCCTTTGAAGATTAACCCGCATGCAATTGGTTTTCTCAAGTTCTTGATTTTTGAAGATTTTGATTTTTAAAGGTTTATTTGATTTTGCGTACAATTGGAGTTATAAGGGTTTAATTACAAGTGATTGTGCAAGATTGTGTGAGATAAAAATTGAGTGAGGGTTTGGTCTTGGTCCCTCTTGGTCTCGACGGCAAACATGACCCAATTAGGGTTTGTGTTTGATCTTTTACTTCATTTTCATGGGTATTGTAAGTTTTTTATTTTCTCTTTTGATTTGGTTTCACCTATATATATAAATATATATACACCTATATATATATATATTAAAATAATATATATATAAAGTGATATATATATATATATATATATATATATACATAATATATATATATATATATATATAATATATATATATAATAGTATATATATATATATAAGCATGCATGTTAAATTTGTAATTAGGAATCCATGGATAAATTGTGATAAAGTTAGTTTTTAATTTATGAATGTTTGAGGATAATCAAATAGGTTTAGTAATAATTATAGGATAGTTTGAATATTGGAAGCGAATTGAAGCGAAAAATTGAAGATTTGTGAGGGTTTTGGAACCCTTCTTTAGAAGAAAGTTTAGGCTTCATTCAGCAAGATGAGCGTTGTTGTAAACTGAGATTTAAGAGATTAGTTTGGTGGTGGTCGTTATAATAAACGTGTGGTAAAAATTTGAGCTTCCAACTCTTAAAAACGAAAAAGATATGGCGACTTGAAGTTGAGAAATTGTTTCGACAAAATTCTGCACACGTTGTCTTTGTGCAGAATTTTAGTTTATCTTACGAGTAGTGTAACTTGGCCATGACAATAGCTTTTCTAGATTTTCAGGACTCTATGACTAAGTACTTTGAGTCTACTTTCCAACGAACTAGGCCTCGTCGATTTTCAGAATGTAAAAGTGAGTCAAACCCTTTGTACAAGATTAAGTGTCAAAACTGTGTTTGTTGTCCAGAAATTCGATTGTAAAGATGTTGTGTGCAGGCGGGTCAAAACTTACTATTTTTAGACGAAATTTAAGCTAGAGGTTGTCCATAATATGTGTGACCTACTGAATTTTTTTCAAATTTTTATAAAATGTTTGAGGGGTCTTCTGTAGCCAAACTTTTGTAAAGTCCAGCAGACCCTGTTTTAGAACAAGTGTCATTGATGTATCTTTCATAATAAGATCACTTTGGCTATGGTTTATGGGTGAACTATGGTAGTTAAATGACATATAAGGGTAACTTAATATAGAGGGAGATCGACTAGTTCGAACAATTAACGTTACTTTAAGTGAGCCGATCATCTAGCTAAAATGTTACAATTTTTAGAAAAAGTGTAAACTAATAGAAATAATAAGTGGAGTTGTCATGGATTCCTAAGTATAAATCTTTATGCGCGTGCTATATATATACATGATATAATTACAATAAGTTACATATTTTATAACATTCGAATATTAATAATATATTATTATTATTAATAGGTCAATTAATAGGTCGCGGTTGATTGTCGGCATTCGTTTTTATCTTGTTTGGATTTCTGGATCACTTCTTCTATTCTCGGTGAGTTTATAGCCCCACCTTTTCTTTTTAATAGTTTTCATAAATTGTTTTCGGGGTGAGCATACATGCTCGTTTAACTAAGTAAACTTATTGATTTCTACTACTTAAGCGTTACATGACTAATTTTACTAAAGCTTTTACTTGCTTACTACATGACTTTAATACATGGTTGTTTACTCATGAATTTACTAAAGCTTGATTTGCTTACTACATGATTTGAGATCACTGAATTCTTATATATTAAAACTGATAGTTTTAAGCACATTACATGTTTTACATTGGACACAAGTGTTTCTCAATTGTATGCTATTACAGATCTTATTATTGCCTAAGTACCCATATGCCATAATCCCCTTTTCCTAATCATGGAAACCGTTAGTTACTAGCTGGTAAATGCGAGTGATTAGATAAGATCTATCGGGATGACAATCTCCGTCTTGGACTGTGGTTTCTAGATAACCATTGACGTATTTAACATTTGAGGTATTTTGAAGGATGTTTGGTAGCATTTGTATTTCTTTTGGGGCACAAACCTCGAGTACTGGTTTGATTACATTTCATTACATGTTAAGGTTCGGTGTCATGAGCTTAGTGCAATAATACATGTTTGGGATTACTGAATTTGTTTCGTAGTCTACTATTACTTAAATCTTGTGGTCCACTATTGAACATTACTTGATTTATTGAATCACTACTGGGATTTTGGAAATAATACTTTGAAATGTTGTAACGCTACTTTTCTTTCAGAAATATTACTTGAATTATTTCAACACTTCTTTTACTTAAACCTATGAATTCACCAACATTATTGTTGACGTTTTACATGTATTTTCCTCAGGTTGTTATTATGGCTAGCTGACATATGTGAGCATTTGGATGGCGGAAATCAAAAATTTAAAGGCTTGGTTTTTTCTTCACATTTGTAATTATATTTTTTCTTTAAATATACAAATGAGACATGTTTAAACTCTTGTAACTTTTATTTATAAAAAGCAAATTATTGTGACAATGAATTTACTCGATTTTATTAAATCGAAATGACATATAAATAAACGTCTCTTTTGAGGTCGTTTTCCTGTAATCCTGTTGTATATGAACTATGAAGTAGCACCCCAAGTGGTATATCCGTTACGTTGTTGATTTTTGAGGGTGTTACAGATTGGTATCAGAGCACTGGTTATAGAGAACTAGGTCGTTTTCAAAACCTAAACTATAACTGTTTTTCAAAAAAAATTAAGAGTCATTCACCATTGTCTGATATTCGTGCGCGCTTGCTCCCAGGTAACTTATATGCTCTCTTTTGCATCCCCATTGTTGTTACATTAATAATTAGTATATAATAATTGGTTATGATTTCACCCTCTTACGTTTATCTTATGACCCCATACTATTTACCTTATATCGGACGATTAATAATATATTGACCACTCCGATTATCGCGTACTTCCTGCTTTCTTATTTTCTCCCTCGAACGTCAATACTAGTATTATATAAGGATACTTGTACATATATGAGCTACTTTCTCTTGAAATTCTTACGCTTATCTTCGGGATCACTGCCATATACATATATATGTATCTGCATATATATATAAATAATATATATAATATATAAAAATCAAAATTTCTATATATATATATATATAAAATAAGGAGAAATTCATATAAGTGTGACTATTTACGGTTACTTTCGTTATATTTTTGGAACCTTTTGAGTAAAGTTAGTGTGAAAGTCGATATAAATTTTTAGCTTGAGGTTCCTGTTGGACCATATTTCCTATGTGGTAAATCAACTTACCAATTGTATGGTGGGGCATTGGTATGAGCCGTAACTCTACCAGATGAAGTAGTTACGCCTCCAAAATAAGATATGAAACCTAGTCAAAATGGTCATTGAATCTAGTTATGCAGAAGTAGTTTATGATAAATGGAATAATTTTGGCTTAAAAATCCTACTGGTTTATTAACATAATTCATAGGATAATATCTCAAGATCTCAGTTCGCAGTGGCGAAGTTGGATTGGAACGCCAATTCTATACTATCCGGATTGCTCGAATACGACCAAACTGTGGAAACAACTTATGTATAACCCAGAATTTGTAATGCAATTAGTTAGGCTTAAACTATTAGTATTTTTTCTTGAGCTACTGGGTTTTTACATGTGTGAAGGTACAACATATGAGAGACCATGTGGTTTATTGGATAGAGCCTAATCTTCTGGATGAATGATTTTCGACCAAAATTGCCGAACTAACTAGAAATTGTACCAAAATTTTCAAATGAAATTATGTCCAGATGTTTTTATATTAAGTACCTCATTTTTCAAGCCAAACCTGTAGGAATTAGATAAACTTAAACATGGGCTTTCATTTTGGGTCAAACGGAGTTAAAAAAATAGGAATTATGCTAAAAATGGTGGAGTAAGAAAACGTTTTAAATAATCAGATTTAGCACATGAGGGTAAAATGATAATACCACTTAGGATCTAAACATTTTGAATTAAATATCTTATAATCTTAGTAAACTAGAGTCCAATGACTTGTCTGAGGCGAAAACCTCATGTTTATACCTATTATGGATTTTGAGATAAAGGTTCATTAAGTCGAGCGAGGGCAGAATCGTTATGTGATATTAATTACTACATATGTGTATAGAACTATGGCACATTTTAATAAGTTCTTTTACTTCAATATTTTATGAGCGATACGGTGATCTCCGAAGCATTTATGCTACTTTATTTCCATTTGACAATTTTTACATTCAGTGTGCTTTGTCAAATCCATTAGTTATCTTGTCGTTCGACTCCAAGTTCGAATACTCTTCTTATGCTTTTGAATCACGTATGTTTTTTTTTGTAATCCATCATTTTGAAATCTTCCAGTTGATGGGAGTACGACTTTATCTTATCACCTAGGATCATGCCATCTTTTGGCACTTGACTTTGGAACGCGATTGACTAACGTCTTATTATTCTTCTTGTTACTTGTTATGATTTTGAAGAATCATGCCGTCAAGAAGACACTCCTTTTTACTTAATGTAGCTTTTGGTCATGTTTTGATATTGTGTTTTGTGTCGGCCATACTTAAGTAGGATGATTTATAATCATCTTATTGAAATGAAGTAGGACGCTTCTTTATTTGAACAAGGAAATTATAAACCGCCGAACCATAAGTTCATAATTCTTCACTTACACAGATTGGGACGCCTCTTTATGTAAGTGACGAATTATGAATGAGTGGGCTTATGTGTATCCGACATAGTTTGCGCTTGTCCGTACGAATCATTCATTGTTTTTACTCCTCTAATCGCTATCATTATTACTTTTATAAAAATGACTATTTGAACTTCTTTAGACTCGTAGTTTGTTATATGGATTTTCTAAATGTGTATCAATTGTCGCAAACCCTATAGAGATAAGTCGAATAGAGCAAAGGTGGGAAGACTGTAACATCTCATATTTTATGGTCAATATTAAATCTCAACTCCATTTCTATTTTTTTCTTGAATAAAATTTTTGCGTTTTACGTGTTAGCCGATTTGGTAAAAACCATCATTTTTTATATTTGCATGTCGTGCTTCGGATATTAATCCGTTAAGCGTTTGAGAAATCGATAATTTCATGTTTCAGCTTTGGAAGCTTAATTATTTCTTTATTTTAGTATTTTATGATTTTCTTCTCGTTTTGTCGAAACGTGTTAAAAATAGTATTTTTAACATTTTTTAATATTTTAACTAAGTGTTTTAAATCAAATATTGTAGTATAAATGTTTTAGAAAAATAAAAATAACAACATAAAATAAATATAACATACAAAACCAAACACCCCCCTTGTTGACTCCAACAAATAGCTAAACCAAACACTCCCTTTATTATTTCTACTTCTCCTACAAAACTAAAAACCAAACACTCCCTTTGGAATTTAACTAAACAATTAGGCCCAAGTTTTGTGTAGTACAAAGTTTAAAAAATATATATATATATATATATCTAAGCCCATATTCCTCCCCCTCCTAACCGGCTCCAAACATAAAACCAAATAAATCTCCTTATATTTTATACATCGATACAAACGAGGAATTTTATTCCATATAAATAGATTTCTTTCCTTTTATAAAACATAGTATCACAACAGTAAAAAAACAAAAAAATCGTCTGCTTCTTCTCCCTGGTTTACTGTTCGACGACCCCAAGCAAAAATCCACCAAAATCATCACCCAAAATCCAATTAAACACTTTCTTATTAATCCTACATCATTCAACATTAAACCCATCATCCCTTATTGAAGATTAACCCTCATGCAATTTGTTTTCTCAAGTTCTTGATTTTTGAAGATTTTGATTTTTAAAGGTTTATTTGATTTTGAGTACAATTGGAGTTATAAGGGTTTAATTACAAGTGATTGTGCAAGATTATGTGAGATAAAAATTGAGTAAGGGTTTGGTCTTGGTCCCTCTTGGTCTCGACGGAAAACACAACCCAATTAGGGTTTGTGTTTGATCTTTTACTTCATTTTCATGGGTATTCTAAGTCTTTTATTTTCCCTTTTGATTTGGTTTCACCTATATATATATATATATATATATATATATATATATATATATTATAATATATATATACTATATAAATTATATATATATATACATATATTATATAAGACAAGCATGAGTATAAATTTGTAATTAAGAATCAATGGATAAATTGTGATAAAGTTAGTTTTTGATTTATGAATGTTTGAGGATGATCAAATAAGTTTAGTAATAATTATAGAATAGTTTGAATATTGGAAGCGAATTGAAGCGAAAAATTGAAGATTTGTGAGGGTTTTAGAACCCTTCTTTATATCAGAATATTTGGCTTCAATCGGCGAGATGAGCGTTGTTGTGAACTGAGATTTAAGAGATTAGTTTGGTGGTGGTCGTTATAATGAACGTGTGGTAAAAATTTGAGCTTCCAACTCTTAAAAACGAAAAAGATATGGCGATTTGAAGTTGTGAAATTGTTTCGGCAAAATTCTGTCACAAGGTGAAACAAAAAAGATTTAATAATAAAATCACGTTGTTTTTGTGCATAATTTTAGTCCATTTTGCGAGTAGTGTAACTTGGTCATGCCAATAGCTTTTCTAGATTTTCAGGACCCTATAATAAAGTGCTTCGAGTCTACTTTCCAACAAACTAGGCCTCGTCGATTTTCAGAATGTAAAAGTGATCTATAGTAGACACATATACCTAATACCTCCAATTGGCCTCACTCTAATTGCTATCATAGATTTGGATTTATGGCCGTTTTCGTGAAGGGTTAAAAATCAGTAAATATTCTGGTTTGGGTGTTCAGGGGTAAAATAATCTTTTCATATGGTTCTAAAACTTTTTAGAAAGTGAGACCTGAATTTTTAGAAAACAGATTCAAAATTCTTTCTGTAGGATAAGGCCTTGCATTTTTATCACTTGCGTATTAGTTGCTAGAGGTTCGGGAAATTGGGTTAATTTCAAAATTTAGAAATTTACGTATGGACTTTAAATTGAAAACGTATATATTAACTTTGATAAAATAAGAGTTAAGGGGTAAAATTTAATACATGTCTTAATACCTATAAGTTCAGGTTAGACGTTGAATTTTGAGTAAAATTACTTTGAAAATCTTAGTGCAATGCCATGCTTATTTTGGACACACACCTCATAAACACCTAATTATTTTACGTATCGATTTATACTTTATCATTCTAAGTCGCACCACATAGTTTAAGTGATTCTTAAAGACTCTTGCTTGTTCGACAATCTTGTTACTTCTGACTTTCTTTTACTCTCGGTGAGTTCATAGCCCCACCTTTTCTCTTTGAATGGTTTTCATAAACTGTTTTCGGGGTAAGAATACATGCTCGTTTTACCAAGTAAACTCATTGATTTCTACTACGTACGCGTTACATGATTACTTTTACTAGAGTTTTTACTTGCTTACTATATGACTTCTAAAACATATGCGATACATGATTGTTTACTTATGAACTTATTAAAGCTTGATTTGCTTACTACATGATTTGAGATCATTGAATACCTATATATGAAACCGTGAGTTTTGAACACATTATTTGTTTTAAAAAGGACCCAAGTGTTTTTCAATTGTATGCTATTCCAGATCATATTATTGCCTAAGTACCCTCTGCCATTATGTCCACTTTTTATCATGAACCGTTAAATACCGACTGAGTAAACGCGAGTGTTGTGGATAGATCTATCGGGACTGACAATCCCCGTCTGGGCTGTGGTTTCTAGATAACCATTGACGCACTTAACATTTGAATAATACGTAGGATGTTTGGCAGCATCCTTTTTTCCTGTTTGGGGCAGACTTGATTTGATTATATTACGTGTTAAGGTTCGGTGTCATGAGCTTAGAGCAATAATATATTGTTTTCATATAGACTTGGTGAATTTGTTTCTCTTGTATACATTACTTAAATCTTCAATTCTGAATATTTTTTGATTTATTGAATCACTACTTGGATTTCAGAAATAATACTTTGAAATATTGTAACGCTACTTTTCTTACTGAAATATTACTTGAATGATTTCAATACTGTTTTTACTTAAACCTATGAATTCACCAACATTACTGTTGATGTTTTTGCATGTATTTTCTCAGGTTATTATATTGCTAGCTAAACATTGTGAGCATTCGAGTCGCGCGGATACAAATATTTTTTTAAAGGCTTTATAATTTCAGTACCATTCGACAAACGTTTTAAAAATGTTTTATATTGCATTGCAAATGGGACCTGTTGTAACTCTGATATTTTATAAAAAATATCGAATGGTTGACTTTTCAAAACGTCTCACTTAGAGTCGTTTTCTGTAACTTGTACTTTATGCTATGAAGTAGCACCCCAAGTGGTATTCCGCTGCGTTGTGATTTTGGGGGTGTTACAGAGTGGTATCAGAGCACTGGTTATAGAGAACTAGGTCGTTTTCAAAACCTAAACTATAACCGTTTTTCAAAAACTTTTAAGAGTATATCACCATTGCCCAATATCCGCGCGTGCTTGC
>BQNB010050499.1:0-41479 GCA_026074375.1 Tanacetum coccineum | reverse complement strand
TATATATATAGACTAGATCAACCAATAATAAAAATAAGCAAAACCAAACACACCCACTGCAGTGCCAAACGCACCCACTGATGTGCCAAACGCACCCACTGCTGTGCCAAATGCACCCAGTGTTGTTACTCCACAAAAACAAATGCCCCTCGTGGCTGTCATTGTGCAGAAACAAACACCCTATTTGGGTCTAAAACGCACAAACAAACACCCTATTTTGGTTTAAAACGCAGAAACAAACACCCACGAAAATCAATCAATATCACATTTTATTTAACCATTTAAACCACCATTTAGATCCGATTTTATTTATAAAATCTAGTATATGTTTATTAGTTGATTTATATAAATCAAACGCACCCTTGCTGCTAAACCCAGATCCAAACACCCCGTTAGGGCTGTTACTAATAACCAAACACACCCTTGGTGCTGATAAGAAAACCAAACGCACCCTTGTGTGGTATAAGAAAACCCAACGCACCCTATGTGGTTTTTCTGCTAGACCAAAACGCACCCTTTGTGGTGTTTCTATCAACCCTTATAATAGTCACAAAAATGTACATATGACAGTTGGACCGCAATTGTTTAAAGTATGCATGATAATTAAAACCATCACGAAATGTTTCAAGGATGTATTTCCCAATGAGTGATTATGATTACTCTAAGTTCATGAAACTATTACGTAGACTTATATGTATGCCACTTTATTCAAGGCATAGTAATTGTTCGTATGTATGTGGTTGTTGGCCCTAAAGGTACCAATCCAGTTGTGTTCCGACATGGTATAACGTTCGTCTCTAGTGATAGCTAATCACCCGAACGGGGATTGTAAATCCCAAATAGATCTATTTTATAACATTCGTGCTCACCCTCCAAATGATTTATAGTTCATGCAACCTAAGCTAATACGTAATCATTCGAGTAAAAGTAAATGTTATCCCACTAGTTTAATCCATTACACAACAATAATCTATACCAATATGCTAGAAAATAAGAAATCTTAGAGAGAGAAAGTAGAGAGAGAAACAAGAAAGGATTACAAGTGAAATGAAATGTAACCAACACCCTTCACCAAGTGTGGTGAAGGGATATTTATACCCTTTTGCCTTAACTGAGGCGTATGGGCTTCTAAATGGGCCGAGCTTGGTTTAACTTGGGCTTTGAGCCCGAAACACGAACAATATTAGATTACAATCCAAGCCCGATGATACCAGACTAGCCTATTACATAACAAGACCTATTTGACTTAATGAGACCAATAACATTCTTGTTTGACTTAATATAATTAATGCTAACAAGATGCTTAACATTAACCACCAAAATATCTCTAGGTACTTTGACATAAGAGTGAAGGATCTGTTCAACCGCCAAAATATCTTTAGGTACTTTGACAGAAGAATGAAGGATCTGTTCGATGTATTGAATCAGCTGCATCTGATGTTTTGCACATTACCTGAGTAGCCCAGTCACATCTCCCATCATGCTTCTGACATTCTTGATAACAAATATGATAACTATTTTGTGAACGGATTTGCGAATTGATTTATCAAGTATAACAAACCTTTGAGTCTCCAGCTTGTTCAGGGCATTGAATTATTTATACATGGGCTTGATGACAGATGTGTTAAGGACATCAGGCATCTCATCCTTAATAGTATTCCTGATTCTCTTATTAAATCTAGGAAATATTTCTCTGACTGCTTTAGTGAGTGACCGAGGAAGAGTATTCTTGATAGTAGCAATCAGAAGATCAAGCAACTCTTGTGCCAGAGCATTAAAGACAAGTCTAGGAACAATGCTTGCAGCTGAGTTTATATTTTCAGTGAACTGATTAGGGAGAAACTTGGCCAGATTGTAGACCTGAGCTGCAAGGAAATCCAGTCTTTGAGGAAGATGAACAAAGGGGTCTGACCCAGGTGCTTTGGTGATTTGGATTTCCTTGAACCTTTTCATTGCTCCCAACGCCTAAACATTTTGAATTTTAACCCGAGGGATGTTCTTCTTTTCCCGAAGTGCTTTAGAATTTAATGCTTGAACATCCCATAGAGATGAAACAGAAGCTGATTGAGGGACAAACACAAAGGATACTTCTTTAGGAGTTACAACAGAAATAATTGTATGAGTATCCTCTTTGTTGACCTCATTGAGAATTTCATCAATAACATGGTCAGCAACCACTTCATCCGCCAAGGGTAATTCCCTGTCAAAGTCATCCTCTTTATCATCATCCCCAGATATGGAGAGAATCTCATCATCAGGCATAGATTCCACATCTGAGTCAGCCTCTTCCATAACCTAATCAAAAGCAGTGGCTCTCATGAATGTGATCTCAGCATCATCATCCTGTTGCACCTTCATTATTTGATCAAGATCAACATTTCCCAACAATCGAATACCAGAATCAGTAGCCAAAGGATCCTCCACATTCTCATCAACTATGGTTTCATGTTCTTGAATAAGATGGTTAGTTAAAAATGTGAATTTGTAATGAAAGGAAGGATTACTAGTACGCTCCCCCAAGAAGTCTGAGGGTGATGATTCAGTTCCCTCAAAGGTTTTACCTTGGGATTCTTTCATGGGCTGATGCAACTTTAGAGACTATGGCTCTGCTTCGTGTTGTTACACTAGCCTGGGGTTCACCTAGAATGTGATTGTCTGTAGACCATTTTTCTTGAGATGCTGGAGTTTCATGATTGATTTTAGCTGATGGTGAAATGATTATTGGTGAGGGTTCAGCATCATTGGTTGTGTTGACATTATTTAATATGATGTCTTGAACTTCAAGGATATCAGTTTCATGAGCCTCATCTAATTCAAAGTCATTAGTTTCATTGTGAACACGTTGATCATCAACTACTGATAAGTAAGGTAAATCATCAGTTGGAATGCAGTTATGAGTTATGGGACTGACAGTGTCAGGGATGGTGATGTTGTTTGTTGAAAGGGGATCAAATACAGGTACATAAAGTAGATAATCATCATTCCTTATGCTTTGAGAGGGGTTCATTGAACTTGATTTCATCTCCCTATATTCATCATCAGGGAAGGACCTATTTTCTTATATGAAATAGTTAATTGTTTGAATGATTATCTGTCTATTCTTACTTTTATGCTTCAATTCATGTTTGCATTATTACTTGCATGTTTGTTCCCATTGTCCTTAGCCCAAATAAACATCGCTTTTACAATCTTGAAAAATGTTAAACCAATTATCTTTGAACTAAGTGACAAATTTAAAGATACCTTTCTGCAAAACCTACCGAGTTTTCTGAGATACATCAATCCCGTGGAACAACCTGGTCTTACCCTAAACTCTATACTATAAACAGGGATTTATACTTTACCCGTGTGTTAGTTGGAAAATCGGATAAAGCTAGTATTATAAATTTAAAGCTTTCATAACACATCAAAGTTTTTGGCGCCGTTGTCGGGGATTGATTTGTTTCTTTTTAAGTTATTTACTGTTTTTCAAAATTAAATTCAACAATTCGCCGTACAATTTTATGGCAAACTGGCCAAAAAATCGTTTTTCTTACAGAAAGTACGCCACTTCTAACAAAGTGCGCCGCACTTCCTGCAAAATTTTTACCAACAAAGTCTGTTCTGAATCAAAACTAAAAATAACCCTTTAAAATTGTAATTTCAACTCTGAAAACATGTGGATTGCATTCCTTATGTGCTTATTTGTTGGATTATTGTATTTGTATAAATTGTGTATTAAAATAAAAAAATCAAGAAAATATGTCTTTACATTATATTCAATAATTATTGATATGTTTTCTTTGCTTATTCACTTTTTACTGTTTGAATATGCTTATTCAAGAAATAAGTATATAATTTTTATAAATACTAAAACAAAAATTTATGATCCATTAAAAGATTATGTGATAAATGATGTATTTAATCTGCTCAATTATGTCAATTATATGATGTTTAATAATAATGGTAAATGTGCAATGCTTAAAATTCTGAAAATAAGAAGACAAATAAAATTCGTAACTGAAAAATTAAAAAGTACGGCGCGCTTTTTTATAAGTACGACAGTTTTTCTGGTAAAATTCGAAAAAACTCAGAAAGTACCCCGCACTTTTTGTGAAGTGCGATGCACTTTCTTATCTGAAAACGTACAGAACCACTGTATCTTCTTCATTATGAATAAATTAATCCGTTTATTAATTTTTATGTGTTTGCTGATGTTATTTAAGTGTAAACAACTGCTTATCTTTATTTTAACTAACCCACTAATGTTTATTTTAATGTTGTGCTATTTTAAGAGGATTATGGACCCTAACACAAGTATCAGACGATTATGCCTTGGAGAGGATAACCGTGTTTCACTGAATGATGGTGTTGAGAGCAATGGAGAGTGGGATACACCTGAGTACCATGATACAGCAGATAGCGGGAAAAAGAAATAGGCAAAAGCATTTACCTTTCACCGGATGGAAACGGAAAATATAAGTGCAAGATATGATGCACCATGCTTTCTTAACGGTTTAGAGGCATATGATGGAGAAATTAATTTGGAACACGATAAGAACCTGATCTCGAATGAGTTTGCGGTCAAGTTATGTTTGGAACATAAAGTGAAGAATGGAGACAAATTTGTTAAGAAGGAGTTGATAGTTGTTTTAAGAGGAGAGATTTACTTCATGAAATTTATCATCAATCCCGAGGAGGATGATATCGAACCAGGAGTAGTACTTGGAAGATCATTTCTAAGGTTGATAAAAGGAATAGCTGACTTCGGAAACGAAATCATAACCATTTACCCCGATCTTAATCCTTTTAATGATGTTGACTCTGATAAAGCTAATGACTCGGAAGATGACTAGGATGTTATTTTGGAAGGCATAGATTTTGGAGACATACCAAAAATTGATGGGTTTGAGTTACCACCATATGTTTGTAACATGGGAAAAAGTTCCAGAAATAAGAAGAACCTAAGTAAGATTTATAAAATGAAGTATGATGACGAGGGACCTTCCCTTATCGTTAATCTTTCTTTAACTTGTGAAGAGCTTTCAAGAGAGGAACTAGAGAAGGATCTTTGGGAAAGAATAGTAATTCTTAATGAACCAAGGCCTATAGTTGAAACACTTAAATATGAGGACTAATACAAGAAAGTATTGGACACTATCTTGTTGGATAAATTAAAATTAGATGGTGAGCTAGAGCTGGAAGAAGAAGAGGATAATTAAGAGATGATAAGGGAATATAAAGCAATCAAAGAAAAAGCCGATACTAGTTCCAACATCAATATCATTCCTTACCGTATCTTTGAAGAACTAGGGAGAGAACATGTCAAACCAGTAAGCCATAACTTGAGTATGCTTAATAATTCTAAGTCCGAACCAATGGGGATGTTGAAGGGTGTTTTGTGTCAAATAGGTGTTACCATGTACTAGCCAAATTCTTGATCCTTAACATGCCGGTTGACCGTACTATCCTAATTATCACAGGGAGGAGTTTTCTTAACACTTGTGGGGGCATTATAAACACTCTTAATGGTACTACTTCAACCTTTGATGGTGTTTGCCACCAAAAATTCTATGTGGCCAAAATACAAAATAAGGGTGCAGAAAGCTACAATCATGATGAGGAAGAATACTATTTAAAAAGAGATGAAATGGGAAGACCATTCTATGGCTCGAACCTTATAAGCTACTTTGACCGTAATGATTCTATGGAACGTGCCTTAGCTATCTAGGATTCCATCAACCCTATTTAAAAAATTTGTGTATGGAAGAAAGCAGTAGCTTTTCTCGGCTCATTACCCGTACCTTTTCTACACACTGATTGTATACCTAAAGGGTCCGGGGATTTTGTTAAAGAAGTTGGAAACGGGAAGTGGCACACAAAAATAAGAGTAACCGATCCATATGTAAATACATTCGAGCCGGGGTATGAGACAAGATCAACAAACAGGAAGAAGACAAACTTTCACAAGTTAAGTGACATTATGTCACCACATTGGGTTTAATACGACAACAAAATATTAAATAAAAAGTAGTACACTCCGTATTCCTTCATGAGTTTTTTCATTTTCTAAGTTGAGTCTTTATTAAATAAATCATGTCAAGGTCTTGTAAATCCATATAAGATTCATCTTTGATGTATGGACATTAGTCCTTTATTATTATTAATGATATTATCAGTTTTGATGGATTAAATTTGTATTTAAGTTTTAGTTTTTAAACTGTTACAAAATAAGCCAAAAGTACGCCGCACTTTTGGGCGGTTTCATCATATATATCTATGTTTCTCACAATAAACAAACACAAACACAAATACTCTATCAAAACTGCCGCCCTTCATACAAAAATTCGAAAATATTCAAACAAATCCATCAAACAAAAACAAAATGCCAAGGGTATGTTAATCTAACTATATTTTTATTATTTTTGATTAGTTTATATTCATTTTCTGATTAGGGTTTATAAGGTTATAATCAGTTAATAAATAGGAAAGCAATTTAAATAGGTATGTAAAATGTTAATGCAATAATCTATTTAGGCTTATTAGGAATTATGATTAAATAGTTTGAATGCGTTTTTAAAACTGATTTGGGAATAAATTTGGGGTAAAAATACTATTCAAATAATTAGCATATATTTATTCAGTTATTTTTGTAGAAAAATTTAAAATTTTCATAGAAAATCCAGGAAGTACGCCGGTTTTGTTCCTAAAACCGGCGCACTTAGTGTAAATGCAGAAAGTACGCCACACTTTTCTCTCAGAAAACGAACAGATCATTTTAAACTCATAGCCATGATTTTCCATTGATTATAATTCTTGTCTAACATCATTATATACTTTATTATGAATCGTTTCTGGTGTGTAGATAGTTGGAACACACGATGACGATGCCGGTTCTTCTCGACCCAAACGAACCCCCCAAAGTGAGACCGTAGAGGAAGCAATGCTCCCACATGTTCATCGTGAATTTTTGCTATGAGGCACGAGTAACAGAGCTGCTAAAACAAGATACAACACTAACCTTGCTCGGTTGCTCCCAAAAAAGATTTACTCGCCTTACGTGGTTGATTGGGGTTTGTTAAATAATATGGGTTGTTCTGAAGAAATTAAGGACATGCTTAAAATCAAGGTGTACGAGATAGGAGGACAACAATGTAACACCCCCATTTTTACAATATAGCAGCGGAAGCTAATCTAGGGTATTACTTCATGGATACAACAATCATAATCATAGAAAACAACTTTAAAAGAGAAGTTATTGAAAAATTTAGTTATCATTCTTTATAATCAGAGTTTTTACAAAATGCAGGTCCCAAAATCTAAAACATCAAGTTTGAATGATAACAGTTCAACCATCTTTGAGTCCATGCCACTCCGTGCCGCAACTTGCTTAATTACCTGAGATAAACATGCTAAAAAGTCAACACAAAGGTTGAGTGAAATTCATAGGTTTGATAAACAGTTTGAATACAAGTAATAGTATAATTAATTGTATAAACACCAATTATTATGAAAATGATATTGTATGAATATTGGTCATGTTTTTATATAACCGTTATTAGTAATAATTGAAACGAATCACAGTAACAATGTATTATCCCTTCATTGCCATTATTTGGTCTGATTGGTATTGTTCTCAAGTTGCCACTCAGCAATTATCATCCAAGACAATTTAACGACTTGAAGAGTCTATATTCCTTCTTAACATCCAAAGTCAATTTAACGAACACGAAGTCAATTTAACGACTTGTAGGGATTTATTACTCTAACATAATATTCCAATCAATTAAGACTGAAGTCAAATTTAACGACTTGTAGGATGATTTTATTGAAACTAACACATTAATAACCAAAGTTCAATTTAACAACTTGAAGTCAATTTAACCGAATAGTAGGATGATACTTAGGCAGCAATTTGTAATGATATGTCAGAATAGCAATGTAACTGTACATTCGTACTTTTATAGCATGTATCATCTCCCCCTTTCAGGGTTTATGAATAATTAAGAGATTAAAAGTGAGGCTATGAACTCAATAAGTCATTGAAAAGTAATACATTGTTAATAGATAAAGGTATGTAATAGAGTTTGTAACGAGCTGATCCCCTCGCGGGTTTATAAAACATGTAAATTAAGTAAATGGCGAGGTTATGAACTTCACCTGTAGGTAGATGTAATAAAATTTTCTGAAATGAAAGTGACGACCTTATCAAATCTTAACCGGGGAAGGGGTTTGATATAGTAAATATGATTGTAAATAGCCACGTCACACAACATGAGTAGAATTTGTCAAGTCATAGGAAGATTGTACTTTAGTACATTGGTTTAGGTTATGAGTTTGATTGAGAGTTTGGAATTATTGTATCATGTTCGGGCCATCATAATTAGAGTCTTTTAGTAAACTATTTGAGGAGCGTGGCACTTTAAATCGTAAACCCAAATCAGTCTGAACGTAATACCAAGTTGAATCTCTTAATATGCAAGCTCCCTAGTATTGTGGTACAATATGTTCTAAGATGATCGGTTTTAAGCGTTTTATTCAATATCTGGAAATGTTAAGCACGAGAAGGATTAATTTAAGTTATTTGTCTTTTTTTTCTTTTTCTTGGTAAGGTTTTATTCATTGATTTTATACCTTTTCTTAATGTTACATTTTAGACCTTGGGGTTTGGAAAATTGCAAGTAGACCCCTAGGGTTTGCATTTTTACGGTCTTTCAGTACTTTTACTTTGTTAGATATACCAGTAAACCTTGGACTTTGAAACAGTGACTTAATGATCCTGGGAGTTATAACTTGATAAAAATGACACTTTTCAGTCCTTTTAGTATAAGTTTCTGAAATAACGATATTAACCATTGCTATGGTTTATAATTACAAAACATGTCCAAATTGCCATGCAAGCTTATTTTAACATTTCAATAGTCATTTATAAGTTATAATAAACTAAAATATGAAGGTTTAACATAACGCAAGTTTAATTTAACGATTCGTTAAGCTAAAAGGTAAAACGGGTCAAATTAGGGTTTCAAAACGTAAACGCGTGGGTTTTAAGTTCAATTTCCTTCATTAATCAATAAAGTGGTTATATTAACATTAGTTAAGCATGACTATAGTTTGATTATAAACAAATATTTTAACCATTTTAGTTTAGTTTTATGAAAAACGCGAATTTAGGTTTCGGGTGTATGGTTTGGATCAATGTGGAAAATTGAGATGAATTGAGTTATGAAACCTTTAAACCTATGTATATTTAGGATTTATGAACATTATAAGGGTGTAGTTAGCATAAGTAGAACATTCAAAACCGGGTTTGTGCTTCACAGGATCAAAAATGGTGAAACTAGGGTCAGAATAGGGACTTTCGCTTCGTACGGCTAGAGTAACGACTCCCGGGCTTCGTGTTATTGGTTTCTTTTTGCTTCCTTTATGTATTGAGACTTTTAAGAATCTATTAGAATGCATATCTGAGAAGATTTGCTACTATGAAGGGTTATAGAGGACGGATGTGGGGGATGAAGAAGAATGAACTTAATAAGGCTTCCTTATTATATACTTGTTTCAAGCTTAGATGAGTAAGCAAGCATCATTTCGATCTAGACACATGTACAAGCTAGTATGGAGATGTGTTAAGGCTAGAAAATGTTGGTGTAAGAAGGTCTAGGAGTTTTAGCTTGAATGAGGTGGATTGTATAGAAAACCTTTCTTGCTTGCCGTGGCTAAGGTAATGAATGCCGCGGCTGTTGTGGTTTAAAAGGGACTCTTGTGGCTTGATTTTTGACCAAGGAAAGGTATAAGGAGGTGGGTAAGCTGCTTAACGGTTTCTAGAAGGAGTTCATGTAAGTATCTTGCACATGGATGGGTCTTAAATGGGTCAAAATGGGTCAAGTTTAGCCGCGGGTCAGTTTTGGGCTCGGCATGGTTTTCAAGAGTCTTTCCAAGGTACATTGTGTTTATAATGATTAAGGATAGATGAAATAGGTTGTTAAGGTCTGGTATTAAAGTAATTAGCAAAGATTAGCAATTCGTTTGGGTTAAAACGGATTAAAATTGAAGAAACGAGGTCACGGATACCAAATGGTATGGTTTAGGGTTTTCTTGACTTTCTTTGCTTATAACTTGTATACTTTTGATTAGGAATAATGGAATACAGATCCTAGGGCTTATATAAAGTATTATAATCAAAAGTTGATAGGTGATTTGGGTTTAAATGGGTAGAAAATGAATAAACGGGTCAAAATCACAATTAGGGCACAATTAGGGTTTTCTGGATTCGTTAAGGTTTTCTAGGTTTTGATTTCTTGCACATTGCCAAGTTAATGTTAGATAATGATTTGTAAACTCATTTTATGAGTTTACAATGGCCCTTGGTTGGTTATTTGGGATTAGAATGGTTTAATATGAGTAAACGGGTTAAATGAACCAATTAGGTACATTTAGGGTTTCTAGGATATGTTTTACGTACAAGTGAAGTAAAATGATGAAGTAATGATGAAATAATGATTGAATAGGATTGATATGATTGTAAAATAAGTTTTTACAACTTATTTGAGTGTTGGTTTGGGTTTACAATGGATAAAAGCCAAGAAACAGGCCATGGTTTAGAAACTAGCTCGGTTTTAGGGTTTAAGGTTTTAAATTAGGGTTTTGAGTACAAAAAGATGTATGAAAGCTTATGAATAGAATATTTAGGGTTTATACATTGTATATTGAGTGTAGTAGCTTATACACAAGTGATGGTGAAGAAATTAGAATGAAAATGGAGGTAAAACGACTATTTTAGAGATCATGCTTAATGACTTGTACATTGAGCTTTTAAAGACTTGTACTTTGACTTGAAGAGATTTTATATTTCAAATGAGATGTTCATGTTACTTGTACTTATGCTTTAGTAGCTTGTGCATTCACTTTAGATGTTAATCTTCCACAAAATTAGGGTTTAGAGATACCCGATAATGGTTTAGAGCCCGTTTTGATATAACGTTGCGAATGGTACATTATAGGAATAATGTACATTGTAATAAGGATATGATGATATTGACTTGACATGTTATGATGTTTGCTTGATATATATGAAGATAGGATTGCCCTAGATAGGTTGCGTGAGCTTGTCTACTTAAGTTACATGACATACTGAGATATCGACAATACAAGTAATGTAATAAAGCGAAAAATTTCCCCGTACAATTGTGATAATAGCTTTTACATTTGATGAAGATTCTTGGGTTGTTATAGTAACAAGATATATTCACTTCTAAAGCATGGAGACGCTTGTTTGACATCAATGAAAGAATTTACACCGAACTTTTCCATGAGTTCTACTCCACTTATATTTTTGATGAGGTATGTACAGATGATGAATTGAGGACCAAGAAAATAATTAAGTTTAAACTTGGTGGTAGTGGTTGTACCTTGACTTTGCTTGAATTTGCTCGACGATTGGAGTTGTATCATGTTGATGAAATAAACGATGAAGGATTTGAGGTGTATTTTCAAGGTGGATTACGTAGTGATGACAACTTTAATGCTAGAGACTATTGGTTGAGCATCAGTAGTGAGGAGGAGCTACATTTGTCTAAAAGTCTTTCCTTGACCATTAGGCGTCCTAATTTAAGGGTGTTGCAAAAGATGATAACCTATGGTGTATGCTAGAGAACGACTGGGTATGATAAGATGCAACGAAATGAGCTCTGGATAATGAGCATGTCTGAAGGGAAACATCAAAATGGTTATGTGAATGTGGCTTGGTTGATGATAAAATGGCTCAAGAGGAAAGGAGTCGGAAGCGAAAGGGATAATATGATTTGTTGTGGGCAGTTTATCACGAGGATAGCTAAGAGAATGGGTTGCTGACAAATGAGGTGCTGAATAGTTTGAGTGCACCGACTTATTGTAGAGCACTAGATGCCACCACCCTTAGGGAGCTGATCGGCCCTGATGGGAGGTTGATTGCTGAGGAGCAGCACCCGGAGTACCATGAGTTGCCATTCCCAGAGGCCCACACCCGTCTATGCAGGATTTATATGATAGGATGGGTAACATGGAGATACATCAGGGGAATTTAGAGAGGATGACCCACAGTCAGTCGTATCAGCTGGATAGGTATGCTGAACTTTTTGAGCACATGGCTGGGCACTATGGATACACAATGCAATGAGCCTATGCACCACCAGGATATGACGAGGAGCAACAGGATGGTGAGGAGTAGTGTCGAGATGACACAGTTGGATTTTGTGACCTTATGTGGGTCACAAGTTTTAAAAATAATTTTCTGAAACATTATTATTATTATTATTATTATTATTATTATTATTATTATGGTGTGTAAAATGCATTTGTTGGCATTAAAACAATATTTTATATTCTGTAATACTAATTGTGATACTTATTAATATTATGTGTGTTTGGTATTATTTGCATTGCGTATTGTTTGTTATTATTATCATATGAAGAAAAGGGAAAAAATATATAGAAGATATACGAATTCGTGTACGAAGGCTCCACACACAGCTTCGTACGATTTTGTTAAATTCGTCATAAGGGAAGTTACATCTAATTTACTTTTCCAATTTATCTTTTCTTTACAATATTTCTCGCATTAGGGAGAATGCTCATATTAAGTATGGAGGGAGATAAATAAGAAAATTAAATTTTCAAAAATTTATACTAACTTATGTTTTTGTAATATATAAAAACTAATATAAATTAAAAAATCTAAAAATAATATATAACTTAAAGTTTTTATAAAAGTAACATTTTATTGATCACCTATAAGCAAATCTGACTCTGAATTGATATCTCTACTAGCATATTTATACCCATTATCCCAAATGAAAAATGTAAGGATCGACTTTAAATCAATATGAAAATAATTTTTACCTTTATCTTTCTCGAGTTAAGGTTTGAATGCAATTGCAAGTGTCTCATCCGTCGTTATGGCTGTGTATTTGTAATATCGCCTTTTCTAGAGCATTGGTATCGGTTAAAATTATATGAGTGTGCCGGTGATTTGTTAATTCTAGAACTTGTGCTTGAAATCTTTACGAGACCGCAGTGAGAACACGTTCGTGTGTTATAAATATTTAACTGATTAAGAGGTGATATAAATATAAATATAAGTATACATAAACTTTGTCAAAAAGCTTTTTAATTAAATTATTTGACGCTTTATCCGTACGAATTGAAGCACGTTAATGCTGGTATCACTAGTATAATGAAGTGCAAAGGTTGCAAACTTCTAAGTTCGTTTGAAGTAGTGTGCTTATCCTAAGTATGGGGGAAGCAAGTATCCCCCAAGAGAAAGAAAATAAGGCAAAATAATAAGCCAAAGTATAAAAAAAGAGAAAGAGTTGGTATATTTACGGATAAAGTGGATTATTATTTCATTATAAACCTTTTTTGACAAATATAAAACTAATAAAATAACTAAATAAATTACCTCTTTTGATGTTTAATTCTGTTCCTTACGCAATGTCGGTGCAATTTAGTTTTTTGTACAAACCTATGGTAATTTAAACATTTCATGACTGAGCGTTTGAGTGACTTACGTATACCATCTACGTCACTAAATTGAGCGAGTGTGAATTAAACTTATCTCTAAAAATTTGTGAGTTTCTTTGTCGCGTTATCTATGCTTGTGATCATTAACTTGTTTATTCTTCCACCATAAACAAAGTATTTTCGCTTTGATTGCTTGAGGGCAAGCAATAGCTAAGTATGGGGGGATTTGATAATGCTTCAGATATACATAAAATATCCCTCGTAAATATGTAAATTATCTATATAAATATATTAAATAGTTTATGTTTAGTTACTTATTTAAGTAAAGTTTGTTTCAGGACTAAAGATCAAGAAAAGGACTGGAAATGCAAGGAAATTCGTCAAATATGATAACGGTTGTTTGAAGAAGGATCTAGAAGAGAATTTAAGGAGGAATTTAATGAAGAACAGCCAAGTACGGCGCACTTCTAAGGAAGTGCGGCATACTTATGTACGGGGAGAGAAAATTTATTATTAAAGCTAAGTGCGGCATACTTTTCTAGAAGTGCTATGTACTTGGGGGTGCAGTAACACAAAATCATAATGATGTGCATTGAAGCTATGTCCTTTCACTTCCCTTCTTCCCCTCAACTGATGTAATCCTTGGGCTATAAATAGGAGCCAAATTTTAGAGTTTTACATCAACTTATTCATCATTTCCTCATTCAAATCACAAAAAAACATTCTTAAGAAGAAAAGAAGTAGTTTGGGGAATTGTGGTTGAGCAATCCTTTGTTCATCTAATTTTTGGGTTGTAATCCATCCAAGAGAGTAGTGGTTAAGTGTATTTCAAAGCTATAAGCTATTGTGACAGAATTGTTCATAGTTTCTGGGTTTACTTTGAATATAATAAAAAGTTCTTTGGAAATTCGTATGAAATCATCATCTTTTGCTCTTGGAGTTGGTATAATCTTGTTTCTCTTCTAAATCATGATGTTTTATGAGTTTTATATGAATGTTATGTGTTTGATCTTTATCAATATGGAGTAGTCGTATATGTTTGTTTGGGTTTACATGGAATAATGACATGAACATGCTTTAATATTATGCTTTTGAATATGATCTTGATAAATTCAATGTTTGATTATCCGGATACTTGTTATATGTTTGATTAATCATACATGGTCGAAATGCTCTACCTTTATGTTTACATTTCGCGTTGTTTGTCTATGGCAATTCAATATTAGTTTTGTGAGAATTAACTAATAAAATTTTTATCAAACCGGATATGAACAGTTTAATACTTAATCCTCATGTCCTAACCGAACTTTGATTAAGGGTATTTTAACATTATCCCACCTTCATACTGAATAGCTCTTTATGTTATTTAATTAGTTCTCAGACGAATAGGATTCTTTCTTATCACCTTCATATATGAATAACTATTTATGCATTTGAATGATTATCCGTCTATTCTTACTTTTATGCTTCAATTCATGTTTGCATTATTACTTGCATGTTTGTTCCCATTGTCCTTAATACAAATAAACATCGCTTTTATAATCTTGAAAAATGTTCAACCAATTATCTTTGAATTAAGTGACAAATTTAAAGATACCTTTCTGCAAAACCTACTATTTTTCTGAGTACATCTATCGTGGAACGAAATATGTCTTACCTAAACTCCTGATACTATAAACAGGAGGTTTTTTACTTTCCCAGTGTGGTAGTTGTATAAAATTAGATAAAACTAGTATTATAAATTTAAAGCTATCATAACACATTAGAGATGTAAGCACTTGTAGATGGAAAATGATCTTTTTGTTTTGAATGATGCTCTATGATGCTTCCCTTTCTCACAAGCTGAACATGGTTTGTCTTTTGAGAAAGTAAGAGAAGGAAGGCCAGCAACAAGGTTTTGTTTGGCTAATTTGTTGATGTTTTTGAAGTTGAGATGTGCTAGTATCTTGTGTCAAGGCCAGTTTACACTGTTGGATGCTTTGGAAAAGAAACATGCATTGCTTTCTTCATTGTAAGATGTCATATCAATGACATAGACATCTCTTCTTCTTGGAGCAATAAGCAAAACTTCATTGTTCTTGGTTGATTTATGGTTCATGAGTCATTGGTATATACATATCTTTGAAATAGCATCGATAAAATGGCTGTTTGTGTATCAAAATGTGTTTAAGAACATTCACATAAGCAACCTTGGTGAATGTGATTCCATTGCAGTTCACTGAGCCATATCCTTCAGTGTTTCCTAAAGATTTATCACCAAAAAACACTTTAGGACCTGACTCTTTTGAATATCTGTGCAAATATTGTTTAACCCCTGTCATGTGTCTAGAACAACCACTATCTAGATACCATACAGATCTCTTTAAGTAATCATGAACATATATTTGAAACATACTAGTTTCTTTTGTGAACCTACTTTTCAGTGGGTTTATTGGATCACTGATTAGCAATCATTGGTCTCTTGTTATTGTGAATGGCTCTCTTGTCACAGTCAGAGGGTTCATGGGAAATACTACCACAGATGTCACATCGAGGGTAGTATTCACACTCATCAAAGTGGTGGTCATTGAACCCAAAATACTTGAAAGGTATGAAGGTTTAGGAATCTTAAGAGGCTTTCTAGAAGAGGTAGCCTTAGGTTTATGAGCTTTCAGCTGATTCAGGGTCCTCTTTACAACAACTTGTTTAGGGTATTCTTTATTCAGATGTATGTGGATTGGCAAATAGAACACTAAGGTTTATTATAACAATCCTTTGAGAGGTGATTTTTGATACCACAGTGTTTGCAAGGCTTAATTTTAGCCTTTTGTTTTCCCTTTCCAGACTTAGAACTTCCTATTTGAGAGATAGATGATGAGTTATCTGATGAATGTTTTATATGTTCTTTTAGTTCTTTTACTTCTTTCATCAGAGTAAGAAGAAGTTGCCCAGTAGATGAGTCAGCCTCCTTTTCAGGACTAGAGTCAGGGAGAGAGGGTATCTTGGTCTGAGCCTTTTTCTTGACATACTTGATAGTTGATTCCTTTTTAGTGACCTGTTTAGTCTTATCAGAGACTGTAGAGGTATGAATCAAGTCAGCAGGTGGTATGATTTCATTTGATGCACCAATAGGCTTAACCCCTGAAAGTTTAGGTAGAGTAGGTAAGGGTTCCTGATTATCATCAATAGACTCAGTGTTAGAGGTAACATCAGGTGAAGTCTCAGAGGGAAAGTTCTCACCCTTAGTGAACAAAACATCCTTTGTAAACAAAACACCCTTTCGGGAGATTGTTTCTTTTCGTTTCCCTCTTCCATCCAAGACACAAACAATGTTACCAGGGATTTTCTCAGTGAGCAATTGATCTAGGGTGACTTAACTAGAGGTCCATTTCTTAATGACTTTCTTTAAGTTAGAGATTTTTTGGGTAAAGGGTTTCCCCGGTAAATGTTTCTTTAAGTTAAAGATTTCATCCTTTACAGATTTATTTTCCAGATTTATCCTGGTTATCTCATGATGAAGGGCCAGATTTTGGACTCTAGTATTTTTTAGGCCAGTGAGTTCGGATTTACATGAGGACAAATCTTGTTTAGGAGAGTTGAACTTGCTGAGCAAGTTTTTCCTCTGACCTTCCACATAGTGGAGGTCTTCATTTGTATAACCCAAAACATGTTTCCTTTCATCACCATTATTCATAGAAAAAAGTCTTAGTACCTTTTTCATGGTGATTTTAACCCATTGAACTGACCTGGCATCAGTCTTTCCTACAACTAGCTCATCCTCAGCAATAGCCATAAATGCTTAAACCCTAGTAACACCATCATCTTCAGAAGATAGAGATTCTTCATCCCTGTCAAAAGAGTCAACTACCAACCCTTTTTCACTTTTGTTCTTTGTCACAACATCAATCTTTTAGGTACGAAGGGCTAACTCAGCTTTAAGAGCTTTGTATTTAACCATGTAGTCCTTTGGACTATTATCGGCATTTTGATTGTGCTGATGTGTTGAAGATGAATTTGTGTAAAATTTAGGTTTGTTGTAGGTTTTGTTTGAAGAAGGATAAAATGGTGAGGATGGACAATTTTTTTTGAAAATGACCTTGTTTCCCACATGCAAAGCATGTTTCATTTTATTTATCCATGGGTTTCATACTAGCACCAACTCTTCCTGATCTTTTGTAGAATCTCTTCTGATTTGCTAGAAGTGCTCTGTCATGAAACTCAGAATATAGGTCAGCCAAGAACCCATTGTTGCTCCTGGTGTCCTCATCTACATCTGAGCCACTGTCCTCAGTATAAGTGTTAGAAATCAAAGATCTTGATGTAGAGCTCTGAATGGTAAATCTCATAGTCTCAGACTCATAGATTTGATCAATCAACTCTTATTCATAGTTGTATTTTCCAAACTAAGTAGCTAGACTAATATTCTTGATAGAGTTATTAGCTCTCTGAGTCTGATTAATACTTAGCCATTTCTTTGGTAAGCTATTAACAAACGTGGCGTTCACTTCAGCTTGAGAAATTTTAACATCTTTGTTTTCAAGTTCATTTAGCAAGATTTTCAGCTTGGTGTAGGTTTCTTTCACCTTTTCACCTTCAAATGATTTGAAAGCATTGAATTTTAGTCTGAGAGTTGCAATCTTGGTATCTCTTGTTTCAGATGGTCCCTCATGACTTTGAATTAAATCATTCCACGTCTCTCTAGCAGTGGAACATTTAATGACAACTTTCATTGTGTCATTTGGAAGACACGAGATAATGATACTTTTCGGTCTTTTATCTTGATTAACAAGCTTTCTGTCAGTAGCAGTCCAATGCTTTTGAGGTTTAGGTAGAAAGTTTTCAGGTTTGCATGCTATAGATTTTGGTACAAATGGTCCATTTTTTAAGATTTTAAATAGAAAATGTTCCAGTCCATCAAGGTAGACTAAAAACCTATCTTTCCAACTTGTGAAATCTTCCACATCAAGTTGTGGGCCATTTATGACATGAGAGCCTCCTATAGAATCAATAAGTTGGGGGAGATCATCTTCACCAACAACCTTATTGGTAACATTGTTTGTACCATTGTTGTTGGCATTGTCAGATTCAAAAACATTTTCTACTTTATTGGTGTCTCCTGTATGCCCAAAATTTGAAGAAATTGGATGGTGAATAGTTCCATACATGATTAAATCTTGATTTTAAAACTTTGAACGGTTTATGAAATAGTTTTACAAATCAAACCGCTCTAATACCAATTGAAAGTCCCAATTAACACGTCTTTATGGAAATATACAACACTAAAGTAAACATGCAACACAAGATATAACTTTTCAATCGTGTAATGCTTTATTGATATGAATCAAAGTATTACAAAGTGTAATGGATCACACTTTTTGAATGACAATGTAAGATTACTCTTTGAACAAGTAAACTTGATAGATTTATTAAGCTTATAAGCGAACTTATATAGACACGTTGATAGGATCAGCTGACTATTGTGTAAGTTCGACCAAGTAGTAAATGCACTATAATAACAACAACAATAATAAGTGATGACATTTACTACTCAATACATTCCCTATTTATAGGTGATACGAGGTTGATCCCTTAGTGGAGGTAGGTAGGCCGTGTCAAGAATCTTGTGGTTGAAGTACGTTTGCATTTAATGCACGTCTATTTTTGAAAACGTCTCGCCCATACTTTTGTGAACAGTTCTGCCAAGTGTACACTTCTTTCACCAAATCATACTTAGATAGACGTTAATTAGAAAGACACTTTGTCCCGCCATTTTGCTTTATCAAATTATCCCGCCTAAACTCACTTAGGGATAAGAGTTAAGTTCAGTTTGTTTATCTTCAAAGAGTAACAAGATCATCAGGGTATTGCCACCCCTGACTCTCTTTAAACCTTTAGCATATTCATCTACATACGAGCTGATATCCATCCCAACCGACGAGTATGTATTTAAGTAATCTTCGACTTCCTTGACAATGTCTTTGACTTGAATACGTCTGAGGTTGCTCGTTGAAGCTATGCTTCAGCGATTCCTTTCATTGCTCACTGATGTTCATCAATGAGTCTTCAACACTTAGCCTGATTTCTGTTTAAATCTAGGTAGAGATAATTGGGCACTCAATTGGCCCAACATCTTCCTACCAGCATCATTGTTCATATTAACAACATCCTTATTAGAATGTTTAGCATCAGAAACATTAAATAAATTTGCACCATTCCATCAAAAGAATATTCTAATCATCAACAACTCATAAACTAAGGGCCTGTTTGTTTAGTTTTTTTATTAAGTCCTGTAAAATTAAAGTATTTTTCTAGATATATGTTGTTTGTTTCTAGATGTATATATGACTGTTTGTTTTGTGTGCTGAATAGAGTGTCTTAATTAAAGAAAATTACTTTTATACCCTAAAAACAAGTTACATGAGATTATAGGTGAAGAAGTGGGAGGGTAAATATGTAAAATTATGATTTAAGTCATGGACTTAATATGAAGACCCTCTCCCTCCTGGCTTTTTCTAGAAAGCCATTTGTTAATTTTAAGCACAAAACAAACAAGCATTTAGTGACTTAATTAATTTACCAAAATTTCAATTAAGACTTTTTAAGTCTTTATCAAACACTACCTAAATGAAATTTACAAAATTATTATAAAAACATTCCAAAATACATAACTAAAAGGTCAAAATGTATTTTGATACCTCAAACTTGGTTAACCGAGTTTTTTACTACCCTAAATATAGTGCGTTGTAGTACCTTAAACTTATAAAGTCGTTTTTAATTAGGCCTTAAATTAGTCACATGTTATCACATGACTAACTATCGTTAGTTTTTTAACAAAGAAAAAACTTTACTTAGGTTTTTACCAGTTCTCGAAATAAATATGTGATTAACTAAATTTTATAGTGAGTATTATTCAACAAAATGTCCATTGTGTTGGCTTTAATTTATGCAATGACAACATGATTTAACATATTTTATGAAGAACTATGATTGGTTTGAATGGTAATTACATGCTTTTACATGGGATTATTTGTTATCTTTATGAAAAGCATGATATATAAAGCAAATATCATTACAATTACATGCAAAGAAACGGCAACCAAAGGCAAATAAGTTACTGCCCACATGAACATAAAACAAAAACTGATAACGCTAAAATTATACATATTTTTATATGTGTTATCTATGCTTTTATGTATATATATTGGTTAATAATAAGAACTTTCAGTACTTAATCGAGTATATTTGCTATTGTTGGTTCTATGTACGTTTTTGTTGAAGAAAATGAAAGAATACACGAAGATTTGAAGCTTAAACGAAGAAATAACCGAAGATAAAGATCACCCGACACCTGTCCACTGTTTTGGCCATAACTTGAGCATACGAACTCCGTTTGACGTGATTCTTACGGCCACAGAAGCGGAATTCAATTCTCTACAACTTTGATTTTTGGTCCAAGAGCTGAAAACTCACCAAGTATGCCACACTTGTAAAAAAGTGCGGCACACTTTTCCATCAGCAATAAATTTCCTTAGCATTAATTTTTTTTCTACTGCCTCAAAATGTGTGACACACAATTTATTTTATGCGGCAGTTTTGGCCCCCGAACAACCTATTAATAGCCTCTTTTGGCTCTCTCATTCCACACATCTCACACAAATCGATCCCATTCGATTACACACCTTAAAATAGGGATTTTAGGGGATTAAGGTTTGAAAAACCTTTAATCCAACCATCCCTTTATACCACAACATCCTTTGATCATACTTCCACTCAATCGAAGCTGTGCCAGACGATCTTGGATTGTTATTTCTTGATCCTACAAGTGTGGTGACATCACCTTAAGGGTTTGGGATAATAGGAATCAATAGCATGGGTTATTGATAATAATTTCCGGTTAGAAAAACTTGTAATTGCCATCTTTTGATCTTATAACTTTGGTACACTTCTATTATCTTTTGATATGAAAGTTTCTGAATTTTATGAGTTTAATATGTGTATAAGTATGATTATGGAGTAGTCATCTTAGTTAGTTTTGGGCAATAATGTGATATATGGATATGAGCGTTTGGATATGTGTTTATTTGAAAATGGTAAAACATATTTTATACAAGAATATAGGCCAAAAGGGTTCTTCTATATATGTGTTTAATCATTCCACTTAATATATTGGTTATAATAACTTATAAAGGCCGAAAGGATTTGTTGTTATTAATTGATATAATCACTCGTTATATTTAAAGGCCGAAAGGATTTGTAACTTGTGAAATCTTTATTCTCTAAACTTGTAAACACTATCCTAAACACTCCATTGTCATAGTGATCATTGCCTAAACAAGCATACTTTAATCATTTGCTTGAATCATCCTTTTATTGCTTTCTTTGCAATATTTAATTTATGTACATTTTGGTTAATTTGATCCGTGACAATCTTATTAACCCTAGCACCTTAATTACAAACTGTGAAAATTTCATTTCTCGTGGAACAACCTGGACTTACCTAATACTATATTACACTCGAATAGGGTATACTTGCCCGAATGTTATGTTTTTAGTCATAATCGGTATCTCTAGTTATTATAAATTTAAAACTTGTAAAAAACACACATCAAGTTTTTGGCGCCGCTGCCGGGGAATTGTTTAAGTTGTTATCAGTTTGTTTGTTTGATTTTGGTGCTATTTTGTTTCTCATAAAGTTATTTACTATTTTGCAAAACAAAATTTGCAAACTCGCCGTACAGTTTTCGGGCTAACTGAACCAAAAATCGTTTTTTCTTCAGGAAGTACGCAACACATTATATTTGTGCGCCGGTTTTCTTGAAAACCTAGGAAGTACGCCGTACTTTACCCAAGTACGCCGCACTTTCTGCAGAAATTCCACCAGCAGGATTTGAAATAAGAACAAAACCAAAATCCAAAACTACTTTTGTCAGGTTATATAATCATCTGATGATATTACCTTGTGAATTTGTTCATATTTAGTTTATCCAAAAAAACGTAAATTTCCAAGAAAGCCGACGCACTTTTCCTAAAGTACGCCGCACTTATCTATCTAAGTAAAAAATATATCTTTTTATCTATTTATCCTTATTTTTTATAAAATATATCTAATATATATCCTACATATTCTCTAATATATATATATATAATATATATATATATATTATATAATATAATTTACTTTATTTTAAGGATTATCATATTAACCTTAATTATATAATATATAAAAAATGTCTTTTTGCAAAACCCTTAAAGTATGTATAAATCCAAGATTTTGGGGAAAACAACTCGTAAAACCATTATCTAAATTAAATAAAAATATGAAAGAGGAAAACTTGTAAAATTAAAACTATCCAAAAAGAATCCGTCGAGGTTGAGGTATTCAAATATTCAACTTAACATTCTTCCGTTAATGAAGTTTTCGTCTTAAATTTATCCAAAGAAGATGTTGAATCTCAACCTAATTCACCACCCCAAGAATTAATAAATCTCGATCCTAATGATCAACCTATGTGGGAAAGTGCTAAGACAGTAGCACCGACTCCTAATGTAGCCATTGTTCAACCCGAGGTTGATGAAAACTTTGTTATCTCGTACTCACTTAAAAATGATTTGGGAAAGTAAATTCGATGGTTATTTGCGGGCCGATCCGCATGACCACATCCGTGAATTTATCGCAATTTACAACATGTTTAAATATGGTGAAACTCAAAGTGAAGCTGTCAAGCTTTTAATGTTTCCTATTCCTTGTGTGATGAGGCCAAAACCTGGTTTAATGAATTTAATGAAGTGTTACAATTGATGTGATATTCTGAGTTTATCATTTATAATATGGTTGTTATGAATATGAACATGGAGTATTATGTTTGTTTGGGCGTTATGTGATCTTTGATATAGAGCGTTTGGATATGTGTGACAATCGTTCAATTTCAAGTCGTTTATTTTATTCTCGAGTATTAATTTTAATTTTTCATTTTTATATTGTGATATGAACTATACGACTAACCTGGGAAGAAATTATTAGGGACTTACAATTGTAATTTAAGCTGACCGTTTATGAAGAACCAGACGATTCTTCTGTTAAGTATCTACAGTTTTACTATTCCCAAATGCCGTTGAAATATTTTTGTTGCATTCGTTTTTATTTTTCATATTACGTGCATTTTTAGTATTTTTCGTAAAAATTATTACGAGCAATGTTGATAATTATTATTTGTCTCGTACCATACGTAATTTAAAATTTGTCAAAAAAGTATCCCGATTTTCGTAGAACTATTTTTATCTTGTTAGTCTTTTACTTCGTGTTTCGCCACCTTAATTTTATTTTATTTTCGTTTATGACCCGTCGTTAGCCTCAAAACATACCCAAATATCTTAAAACTTTATAACTATACACAATATATAATTAAATAAAAAAAATCCAAATGGTGAAAGTCATCACATCATTGTGGCGTTGTTCATTGAAATAAAAAGCAAAGATAGGACTACTTGTCTAGTCAATGCTTGTCTCAACTCACATAAAAGCTAGCTTTGACTATCCCTCACACACACAAACCATTTGATAACACAAAAATCTGCATTTTCTCTCTTGCTACCTCCATATTGATGCCAAGAAACACTCACACAAACACTAATTCACAAAAAATTTCAAGAACAAACATATGGCACATAGTGGAATTTTATCTCCTATGTGTGTGCCTCTATTTTTGAAGTGATTATTAAGAGGCTTTTTTCATGAAAGTTTTAACAATTTGGCGGCTGAAATAAATCATGATTCTTCAACTTACCTTTGGGTAAAATAATGGTGATAAGAAAATTATAGGGTGAAGACCATGTTTGAAGTGGAAAGTTTAATCTATTTTTTTGCATCATTTGATCAAATCATCACCATTTTATCTTGTGGGTAAAATCTTATTAATTTTATTATCCTTTCTTTTCTCTGTATATATTTTTCCATTCCAAATTTATATTAAATGTTTTTTTTTTTGTGATAGAGCGTATAAAAGTGAAAATGAACTGTGTAGATATAGGGTAAAAATGTCTAACATCTTCTTTAAAACATTGCTAGAACTCATTTAAAAATTTAGAGTTGTTGTATATCAAGTAAGTCTGGATTTTTTGTATAGTGTTACGACTTGATTTGATTTACCTTAGGTTGTGTAGAATTGAGTACTGATCATTTGTAGCTAATTGGATACTCATTGAAAGTGGAAAATTTGTCCATGGTATAACCATTTTACATAAGTATCCAAAATTGAACTTGGCTTGACAGAACGGTATATAAAGTCTTGGATGATTGCGATTATGAGTTGGTTTTAACAAACCTATTTATAAAACTATGAGGCCCTAGTTCAATTCATGTAGGTTCTGTACCAATTGTATAGTCCACCAATTCATTATAGTTTGAAAATGGCATCAAAAATGGTGTGGGTTGGAAAGTGAATTTTCAGCCAAAAATGCCAACTTGACCTTTGTATAATGAAGTGACCTTAATTATATATTTACTTAAAATAAGTATAAAAATGACTTATAATTTATAATGTACATTTAAAAATGAAACTAGGAATATAAATTTTATAAGTATATGATTTATGGTTTGAAAGATACAACTATTTTTGCAAGCATTAAAACATATAAATGTTCTTTACGTCTATATAAATACTAAAATTTGTAGGCATATATACAATTGTTAAACACATGAAGTTATTGTGAATAAAACTCATTGGAGATTATAAATTGTTGACATCATATAGATACATGTATATTTAACTTATTAAATTTTGCTTTTTTATTTTTTTCGTACTAGAAACCTAAGAACCATTTCAATTTGTATTGGTCTTTGGTTGAAGGTCGCGCCTTCTTTTTGTAAGGTGTTATTCCATCGATATTCTCGTCCGACATCACTAAGTGAGTTTCATTAGCCTCATCATTTTTTACACTTTATTTGTTTTATAAACCCGCGAGAGTGTTAAACATGCTTGTTTTTCAAAATGTAGGACCACGCATGGGACCTAAATGTTATGCTAGTAGCCTGAATATTTATTAAAGTTAGCTTATATAGATAATATAAGACCAGCGGAAATCATGAATTGTTAATTGCACCGGAGGGAATATAAAGGCATACGCTTTTTACTTGGAACTGTACTATGTTAGAGGCTTCTACCTCCGACTGTGAGACTAGCTATCGTTCTTGTGTAGGGGAAGAAAGAAATATCATGACACAACGGTTTGTATTGTAATAAAAGAATAAGATTACATCATTAGCGAAGGGTGTATAGTGGTCATTTATAATTGAATATATGGTTATGGTTCGATGTCATGGGATTTATTAATAATCCTCAGATATAACCTTTGTATTGGCCACATCGTTGTATCCAGATTGAATATTGAAAATATTGATAATTGTGTTTGGAAATTTATTTTATTGTTTGTTATCATATTTATTAACCTCATATGGATTACTCAACCATTATTGTTGTCTTTTAGGCTGTTTTATTCAGGTCTTGAGGGTAATTCGGCGATGGAGATATGAGGCCCTGCTAAATAATTATTCATTTTGAAAATGTTTTTGTAAAATCGTTGTATGATGGTGTTTTTTATTATTATTGGGACCGTGTGTAAACTTTATTTTATTCTAAATGAAATGAAAATTTTCTCTAAACGCCCTCTTTTTGAGTAATTTTCTATGATTTGTGTTTTGTGCTACGACGTAACACCATTGGAACCTTTCTGCTGACCGAGAGCTGAATTGTGGGTGTTACAGTGTGGTATCAAGAGCTTTAAGTTATTATAGACAATAGATTTTCCAAAAATGAAATTTTTTTACAAAATAATTTTGTTTAATAACTCTTTTGTCTTAACGGTGCAAGATGACAAAGAATCTTGCCCGAATTACAGACAAGACCGGATGAGAAGTGTTATTTTGATTTATATATGAATTTATATATATGTTATAAATTTATTTATATGTTAATTTTTTATACTGATACAAGATATTTATAACCGACGCAGATTGTCATGGAGAAACCTAAAAATTCCCCTAACAAGCCGGAACAAAGCCTATTCCCGAAGAGTACCCAGTTATTCCAAAAGCCTCGAAACCACGTTGGGGATGCCCATGATCCCAACGAAATGGTTGACATTCCCGATGATGAGGAGTTAGTAGATTATAATGAGGATGATGAAGAAGAACCTGAAGAAGAACCTGAGGAAGAACCGTTGAAGAACCTTGACGGATGAACCCATAGAGAATCAGAACCAAATAATGGGCTGGGAATAGTTTGCCAAACATCTAACACAATGCCCGCTTGGGTAAATATGAATGGTTGGGCATTAGAGGAAGAGGATGATAGGAATGAGAATGTTAATGATGAGGTTATCGAGGATGAGGATTGTTGAGATTGAGGTCATGATAATGGGAGTTGATCTTTCCGTATGAGGTGGAGGGTGACCAAACACCGCCACTTGAGATGAGTCCTTCTAATTAATGGCCGCCCTAGGCGGAGTCATCTGATTCTGAAGTCAGAGGACGAGGAGGTTGAGGCTGCACTCGAGGTCGATGTTGCACCCGAGGCTACTATTGGGACTTCTACCCAAAAGCCTTATGTTATTCGTGACTTTCCAAGGGGCAATATGTTGGTAGGAGTGTCAATCTTCTGCTCGTGACTCATCCTATGTTGGTGGAAATTGGCACCTCTTGGGCTTTGAGACGTGATTTGGAATGCGACAAGTGCACGAGCTAGCACTTACGGGGCTGAGTATGTACATGCTAAGCTAAGATTGCTGAGATTCTCAAATCTAAGGATAAAATCGGGGAAAAAGAAAGGGAAATACTTGATCATGATTTGGGAGATGTTGAGCGTACTTTGGGTAATGTTTTAGAGAGGTTGATGGTATTGGAGAGTGGGGAGAATGCCACATTGATGTATAGAAATAGTTGGATGAGGACTTGTGGACTAGGTTGGCCGTGGGCTCGTATGGATGCGTTGGTATGGCTAAGAGGGAGTTACACGAGTCCCAAGTGTGGAACAAAATGGTTTTTTTTAGATTTGGTTCGTTAATTAGGGCTGTTCAAAGGCCTACATTTATGAGGAGGATAACCGAGCGAACCGGAAGAAAGAAATGAAGAAATCTTATTATGATGGGACCTAAGGGACCTTCCGAGCCACCCGCTGGACCAATAGTGACTCTTTGTTGATTGTTTATCATTTGTAGTTTCTTTTGTTTTATCACCTAAATCTAAACTGCGATGCTCAGGTTACTAGGACTAGTCTTTTGAAGTTGTGTAGCATTAGATGGTGACATGTAATGTATGACAATGCAACTTGTAACTTGTTGGTGATTAATGAAATGACTATCTTTTGGTTCTAATTCTACATTGTGTTGTTGTTACCTTTCTTTTATTGTTTCTTCTAAATTGTTCCTTTTTGCTTAATACAATCATTGAATGAATACTCATTATGATTTGATTTATGTTGTAACAGGATCATGCCACCAATTAGCTATGTGCTGAGGCTCGTTATGCGCGAGATTATTTAGTGATTCAAGATACCACATCCTTGAATTGAATTTATGGTAAATATGAACCGTAGGAGCCGGGGTGGTGATGGAGCCTGGTTGAAATAGCCGGTGGTGATGGAGCCCCCGTGTAATTCCGGTTTGAGGTTGTGATGAGCCGAGAGTGCTGGCGGTGGTGATGGAGCCGGTGGTGATGGAGCTGGTGGGGCTGGAGTCGGTGGTGCAGGAGCCTGTGGTGCTGGAGCCGGTGGCGCTGGAACCGATGGTGCTGGAATTGGTGGTGCCGGACCAGTAGAGGCCGAAGTTACTAGGTGTACTTACATGACATTCATGAAGTGTAACCCACACTCTTTTAAAGGCACTGAAGGTGCCGTGGATTGGGATTTAGGTCAGTGGTTTTGAGAAATTGGACATATGTGTTTTGAATAAGTGATGTGTTAAAGGAAAGGATAAGAGTGAAATTTTCAACCGTCAACTCTCCATGGTGTTGCGGGTGAATTTGGTTGGTATGGAGAAGGCTTCATGGGTATTGATGGGCTAATTGCAATCCCATGGCTCGAAGAAGAAAGTGATGACCGAGGAGTTTTGTCCTCGAAGTGTGTTGCAAAGACTGGAGCAAGAATTGTACAACTTAAAATTAAAAGGGACTGATATTGATGGGTATACAAACCGATTCCATGAACTAGCCCTGTTATGTCCTAGAATGGTGGAGCCTGAGCAGGTGAAGGGGAGCAACTTTCATTAGTTGTGATTTCGAAAAACATACGTTGTGGTGATGTGACATCGTCGCAACCAGATTACTATTGATCTTGCTTTTGTCCGTATGGTTAATCTGCTCTATGGGATAAATAATCCAAGATAAAACTGAGGTAGGTTAGATGAGGGTGTGAAAAGAGAAAAGGTGAAGAGATCGTGTGGTGGTGGTACAACGAAGCGACTACAGCAGCCGACATACCAAGAAGGGCCTAAATGCTTGGAGCAGTTATGACCAATGTTTTGTACCAAATGACAAAAGAGGTTTGTCCGAAATGCAAGAACAAGAAGCATAATGGGGATTGTTGGAAGTGCGGTAAGTGTGGTAAGTTAGGGCACAAGACTGCTGCTTGTAGGTGCCTCGACAAGAAAGATGTGACTTGTTTCAATTGCAACGAAAAGGGTCACCTAAAGAGAGATTGCCCTACATTGAAAAAGAATGGTCAAGGTGGAAATAATCGTGGAGCTGTTTACAAGTTAGGAGTCTATGGATGCTCGCATGAGTCCGTAAGTCAGTTACTGGTACGTTCCTTTATTATCAAACGTTATATATGCTACTGCTTTATTTGATTCGGGTGCCGATAAAAGTTTTGTATCTACAAATTTTAGTACCCTTTTTGATATTAAACCGGTTGAGTTAGATACTAGCTATGAAGTCGGAATTGGCCGTATGGAAAAGTAGTAGTAGTATGTACCAATGATGTATTTATAGGGTGTACACTTAACATTTTAAACCATTCTTTTCCAATCGATCTTGTTGGTAATAGATCTGGAAGTTTTGATATCATTATTGGGATGGCGATTGGTTATCAGAGATGTGGTGCTATTTTTTGTGGAGGAGAAAAAGGTTAGATTTCCCATGAAAGTTAAGACGTTGGTTATCGAAGGGCTAGATTGAAACCTAATTCTCGATTGAAGATCCGTTTATTGCATTAGGTTCAAAAGTATATCGAGAAGGCGGTTGTGAGCTATTTCTTTGTACCCTCAAAGTACTTACCAAGAATGAAAGGGAGAAACGATAAGAAGAGATTCCTGTTATACCAAGATTTTACCGAGGGGTATTTCGATGAAATTACCTAGAGTTTCGTACCCAGGCATGTTGAATTTCCGTATTGATCTTATTCCTGGTGTTTGCAACCTGTGCGCGTTGCGCCATATCGTTTAGCACCGTCCGAAATGAAGGAGTTGTCCAAGCAACTGCAAGAGTTGTTAGAGAAACGTTTTATTCGACCGAGCTCGTCACCGTGGGGAGCTCTGGTGTTGTTCGTGAAGAAGAAAGATGGATGGTTCCGAATGTGCATCGAATTACGAGAGAACTATAACAAGTTGACAATCAAGAATCGATATCCATTACGAGTGATTGATGTCTTAATTCGATCAGCGGTAATGTTCTAGTGTTTATATCGAAGATTGATTACGGTATGGTTATCTTCAACTTCGTACTGCGCGGGGAAGACATTCCAATTAAGCCATTTTAGAACTCGTTATGGAAATTACTGTGTTCTCAGGTATAATGCCTTTTGCGTACTGACTATTGCACCTGCAAGTTATACATTGGATTTAATTTTGATGAAATCGCGTGTGCAAACCGTATCTTGATAAGTTCGTAATTGTATTCATTGATGACATTATGATCTACTCCAAAAATAAAGAAGAACATGGTAAACATTTAAAGACTATCTTAAATTTGCTAAGGAGCAAAAAGTTGTACGCCAAGTTTTCAGAGTGTGATTTTTGGCTTGATTTCGTGCAATTCCTTGGCCATGTGATTGATAGTAGTGGAGTTCATGTTGATCCTGCAAAGATCGAAGCCATTAAAAATTGGGCTGCACTTACTACACCAACGAAAGTGCGACAATTTTTGGGTTTGGCAGGTTATTATTGAAGGTTTATTAAGGAGTTTTCTCTAATATCCAATCCATTAACTAAACTCACTCAGGAAAATTAAGCCGCTTGTGTGGGTAGTGGGGCGGTGACGGAAGGAGGAGCATTTCAAACATTGAAGTGAAATTGTGTTACATGTGGAGCCAATATTATCACTACCGAAGGAAGCGAATACTTTTTTGTGTATTATGAATGCATTCCCTTAAAAGGATTTGGAGCTGTGTTGATGCAGCATGAGTAAAGGTGATTGCGTTCGCCTCTACCGGTACTTGAAGATGAGAAAAATTATACGCACCCATGATTGGACACTTGGAAGAGGTGGGTGGTTTTTGCTCTTAGACTATGGAGACATTATTTGTACGACACTAATTGTACGGTATACACCGATCACAAAAGTCTACAATACATTTTGGATCAAAAAGAGCTAAATATGAGGCAGCGTAGATGGATTGAACTTATGAGTGATTATGATTGTGTTATTCGTTATCACCCGGGGAAAAAAAAAAGCGAACGTTTCTGTCGCTGATGCGTTATTCAGGAGAGATAGGGAACCAATTCGTGTGCGTGCTTTGTGGTGACGGTACATAAACAATTTACCGCGCAAATTCGGAATGCACAAGCTGAAGCGTAGCAAGGAGGGGAAAATATTGGTCAGGAAGGTATTTCGTGGCGGAAAAGGGAGCATTTGAAGTTTGATCCTGATGGTACGAAATGTCTGAAGGGTAAGAGTATGGGTTACTATTATTTGGCAGGTTTGACTGGAGGTCTAATCATGTTGGAATCTCATAGATCAAAATATTTCCATTCTATCCTGGGATCGGAATATAATATGTTACCATGATTTGAGGAAGTTATACTGGTAGCCGAATATGAAAGCTGACATTGCGACATATGTCAGTAAGTGCTTGACTTGTGCTAAAGTCAAAGCTGAACACCAAAAGCCGTCAGGATTACTCTAGCAGCCGGAAATCCCTGTTTGGAAATGGGAGAGAGTTACAATGGATTTCATTAGAAAGCTTCCAAGAACACCATCTGGATATGATTCAATTTGGGTCATGTTGATCAGATTATCTATATTTGCTTACTTTATTCGATCTAAATGAGAAGTATAATATGGAGGAAGAAGCTTACTCGATTGTATTTGAAGGATATTTGTTTGTAGGCACGGGTGCCTTGTGTCGATTTTATTTAGGAAGAGACCCTCGTTTCGCATCTAAGGTTTTGGTATCTCTTCAAAGGTCATTGGAGATAAATTTAGATATGAGCATGCTTACAATCTGAAACTTGATGGCAGAGGTGAAAGGAACGATAATACATTAGAGTGACATGTTGCGTGTGCTTGTGTGATTGACTTTGTTAGTGGCCTGCTGGGAGGATAAGCACTTACCTTTGGCTGAATTTTCATCAATAATAGTTATACGCTAGTATTAAAGCCGCTCCTTTTGAGCTCTTGTACGGAAGGATGAATTGTAGATCGCCTGTATGTTTCGAGTGAGGTTGGAGAATGCCTCCACTCACGGGACAGAAATGTTTCGTGAAAGACAAGATGTTTGTGCATATCAAGAAAACGGATTATTAGCTGTGTTGTAGACAGAAAAAGTTACAGGATGCTGAGACTGTAAACCTTTGGACGTTCGAAGTGGGTGAACAAAAGTTATGCTGAAAGTATCAATGGAAAGGTGTTGTTCGATTTGGAAAACATGGGAAATTAAGTCCCCGTTATATTGGACCATTCAAGATTTTATCAAGAATAGGTCCGGTGGCATATAAACTAGAATTACCCCGAGAGCTTCAAGGAATACACAATACGTTCCATGTGTCGAATTTAAAGAAATGTTTATCAGATGAAGAACTTATCATTCCAATCGACAAAGTAAGGATCGACGAGAAGTTGCATTTCAATAGAAGAACCCATTGAAATCTTGGTAGAGAAGTGAAACAACTTAAGCAAATTTGGATTCCTATAGTTAAAGTTCGATGGAACTCGAGTCGTAGACCGGAATATACTTGGGAACGGGAGGATCAGATGTGGAAGAAATACCCTCATCTCTTTCTATATTTAACATGAAATGCGAAGCAACAGATGAATTGATCTTCGAGGGACGAAGATCCTGGTTAGGAGGAAATGCTGTGACCAATACATCATTTTCAGGTCGTTATGTTATTCTTCGAGTATTTAACTTATAATTTTTTATTTTTATATTGAGATATGAACCTCAAAAAAGAATCCGTCGAGGTCGAGATACTCAAGTCTTCAACTCAACATTCTTCCGTTAATGAAGTTTTTGTCTTAAATATATTCAAAGAAGATGTTGAATCCCAACTTAAGTCACCACACCAGGAATTAATAAACCTCGATCCCGATGATCAACCTATGTGGGAAAGTGCTAAGACTGTAGCACCGACTCCTAATTCAGCCATTGTTCAACCCGATGTTGAAGACAACTTTGTTATCAATAGTACCCACTTGAAAATGATTCAGGAAAATAAATTCGATGGTCAATTACTGGCCGATCCGCATGACCACATCCGTGAATTCCTCGCAATCTGCGACATGTTCAAATATGGTGAAACTCAAGGCGAAGCTGTCAAGATTTTAATGTTTCCCTATTCCTTGTGCGATGATACTAAATCCTGGTTTGATGAACTTAATGAAGCGTTTATAACATCATGGGATAAAATGAAAATAGTTTTTATAAACAGATTCTTTTCACCATCGTTATTTAAACGTCTTTTACTTGAAATCAGAAGTTTCTCTCAAAACATATGTGAAAGTCTAACCGAAGCCTGGTTACGACTTAAGAACATGCTTCAAAAATGCCATGGGCACTGTCTGACCAAATGTGCTATTATTCAAATATTCTATCACGGTCTAGACGAACCCACTCAAGGAATCCTGGACGTAACAGCCAGAGGAATCTTCCTTTACAAAAGTCCGAATCAAGCTTTTCAATTTCTTGATGACCAAGTCCTTTTCAAACTTGATTGGTCCACTTAATCTCGAACCGAACATCATCAAAAATCTATTGCTTTCGCCGATGGAAGTAATATTAATAATGATAATTCCCGATTAATAGAAAAATTGGAAGCTCTAACTATAAAAATGGACTCTCAATTTCAAAGCTTAAAAGAAGAATTACAAGATATGTGTTACAAATATTATGATCTTAGAGATAACCACGCTTCTAAAAACCACAAGAACGATGACACACCGATGTGTGAACGTCATCACGTAAATTACATCCAATCTGAAGGTTATCCAAACCAAGATTCTCATGATTCGTATTCTCACCAATCCTATAATGATCATAATTATTTCGAGAAATCGCTCACAAAATAAAAAAATGATGTGAAAAATGATCTCAAACATTTCAAAAGTTGTATCCGTAGCATGAGAACCATTCACGATAAACTTTTTGATAGAGACGATCAATCTAAAACTGATCTTGAAAAATCAATCACTAAATTCTTAGATGGTCAAATAATTTTAAATATGTTTGTCAAGAACAATGTTAACGATATAATTATAAAAATGAAGCAAAATGAAAAGAATTGCCAAACTATATATAAAAATATGGAGAGAAAAATAGATGAGTTGTCGAAGTCACAAGACGTCTCTTTAGAACAAACCGATAGGACTAACCCTCCTCTTCTTCCTCAAGCTCAAACCGAGCAAGTGAATGTCGTATTCACTAGGAGTTGAAAGTCTGATGATTCTCCAAAAACTCAAAAAGATCCACCACCTCCTATCATCGTTAACAATAAAATCGAAAAAGATCGACCTATTAAAACAACAAAAAAGGGTTATCACATAGTCAAAACAACAGAATATCTATTCCGTAAGTACATACCAAAATTACCATACCCTCAAAGTTTAAATGTGGATCATTCTCACTTAAATCGTATCGTCAAGGAATCTTAAATCAAGTTAAGTTTAATAATAATAATACTAAATAATAGTAGTAGTAATAGTAAATAATAAAAATAATATAAAACAAAAACTTTGCAATTTCATTTGTATCGTGTGTTTCGTGCTTGACTACTGTATCAAAAAAGAAATATAATGAACTTTGTAGGTGTGTTCGCTGGAAACCCTCACGAGACTATAACTCGTCCACTCGGGAAACCGAGGGGTTTAAAGGCTTGTTGCATACGCTAAATGCAATCGTGTTGCCTACGAAAGTGAGTTTGTATTTTATGATTTTTGTAATTTTGTTTATTTTGCAGATTAAATAAATAGGTGGAGCTTGGACTGGTGGTGATAACTTATCACTTGGGGACTGATATACTTGGAGTATAATATTTTATATGGTTGGCGTTTCGTTCACGCCGTATCTTTCAGAATTCAACCGAGTACTTATGAGCCCTGGGAAGTCTCGTTTCTCTTATACTTATTTTCCCCGCTTGTCACAGTTTTAAGTTATTTTCTAATTATGCATATTGCTCAACTTAAGTGTGAGGAAAAATAGATTGAAAAATTAGACTCATTTTAAATTATAAACTTTTTTCCCCATCGGTAATCTATAAATCTAATCTTGTTTTTAAATTCTTTTGAGACTTAGTATAATATATTAGAATAAAATATAGTTAATAAATAAAGTTTTGAAACCACATATGTGTCCCGATTGATAGAACAGATCCGACTCGGGATCGATGACATTACTTGCGCATTTATAACCATTATAGTAAAAAATGTAAGGTTCGCCCTTAGATCTTAAAGAATTCAGGTATTCATCTTTGATACCTAAGATAATTTTTGCCTTTAGCTTTCTCGAGTTAAGGTTTGGATGCAATTGCAAGTGTGATATTTTCAAGTGATAAAGAGGCAATATAGGATTTAACCAAATTAGCCTATCCATTTAACATATTATTCTTTTAGGTAATTACACTGATTAGCTAACCACCCAAATAAAACCCTTATGTTAGCACTCATCTTTAGTGCTAGATACCCCTAGTTTACCCGTAGAGCCATTCTATTCATTTTTCTCATCCACTAAAAAAATAATACAAAAATATATAACCTTTAGCCTAGCCTTACCCTATGTCGAAAGTCTCAATGGTTGGTTGCTAGCTGCTCGATATGATTGATTGATTTTTTGCTTATGGTTTGCTCGCCCTTTGCTTTGAGTGTTGCGCCATTTCAATGAAGATGAAGAAGGCCTACTTCATTTTCGTATTTTTTGTGATGTATTCTTATCTCAAGCGTGGGAGAATTGTTAGTTGTGTGAAAAGAAAAAAAATGAATAAAAAAAAGAAAAAAAGAAAAAAAAGTAAGAAAAAATGTATGAATAAGAGTTGGATTATTATTGGCACTTTTGACGTATTGATATATTATGATATGTGTCGGATATATTGATGAGAGGTTCAATTATCTCTCAAGTTTGTGGTATGTCGTAACTAGCAACATGGGTTTCTTGGACTTGTCGACATGTATATTATAAAACCAATTATAGTATATTTCCCGTGCCTTATCCACTCCCATATAAACCCTTAGCCTATTGCAACCCGAATAAAAGTCATCTTTTGATATTTATATCTGGTGCTTACGCCATGTCGGTACAGTTTTGTTTCTTGTACAAGTTTATAGTAACTTAATGAATCACGTCTGAGCAATTGAGTGTGATTTCCTTTTTACCCTCGATTACATCACATACGTGTTTGAGTGAATTATACTTTCCTAATTCGTGAGGTGCTTAGTCATGATATTACAGCTTGAAGATCGTTGGGTATTGTCAAACATCTCTGTTTTCGCATATTAAAAATACAAAATATTTTTTATAATTCTAATTTTGTTTTGTAAAGCTTAATTCTTTTTCCTATTTTGCTTGAGGACAAGCAAACCCTTAAGTGGAGGGGGGGTTGCGCCTTTTGTGCTTATTTATCAAAAAAATCAAATATATTTTTGATATTTTCACACTCAGTAATTTAAAAAAAAACTAAAAATGTATATAAATATATAAAAATTTCCCTGTCTTGTCATGTAGGACCTTGTTTATAATTTTTTTTTCTTAGATCTGCTTGAGGGCAAGCAAAGTTTAAGTGTGGGGGGATTTGATAACGCTCAAATTATACATGTTTCTACATGTGTTATTTATGTTTTTATGTATATATATTGGTTAATAATAAGAACTTTCGATACTTAATCAAGTATATTTGCTATTGTAGGTTCTAGGTACGCGTCGTTGAAGAAAACGAAAGAATACATGAAGATTTGAAGCTTAAACGAAGAAATAACTGAAGATAAAGATCTCCCAACACCTGTCTACTGTTTTGGACATAACTTGAGCATACGAACTCCGTTTGACGCGATTCTGGCGGCCATAGAAGCGGAATTCAATTCTATACAACTATGATTTTTGGTCCAAGAGCTGAAAATGCACCAAGTACGCCGCACTTGTAAATAAGTGCGGCGTAATTTTCTGTCAGCATTAAATTTCCTTAGCATTATTTTTTTTTCCCACCGCCTCAACATGTGCAACGCACAATTTGTTTTGTGCGGCGTTTTGGCCCCAGAACAGCCTATAAATAGCCTCCTTTGGCTCTCCCATTCCACACATCTCACACAAATCGATCCCATTCGATTACATACCTTAAAATAGGGATTTTGGTGGATTAAGGCTTGAAAAACCTTTGATCCAACCATCCCTTTGTACCACAACATCCTTTGATCATACTTCCACTCAATCGAACCCGTTTAGGACGATCTTGGCTTGTTATTTCTTGAACCTACAAGTGTGGTGACAGCACCTTAAGGGTTTAGGATAATAGGAATCAATAGCTTGGGTTATTGATAATAATTTCCGGTTGGAAAAGCTTGTAATTGCCATCTTTTAATCTTATAACTTTGGTACACTTTTATTATCTTTTGAAATGAAAGTTTTTGAATTTTATGAGTTTAATATTTGTATTACTTGTTTGATTATGAAGTAGTCATCTTGTGTTTGTTTGGGCATTATGTGATCTTGGATATGAAGTGTTTGGATACTTTTTTATTGAATTGGTAAAACATATTTTATACAAGAATATAGGCCAAAAGGGTTCTTTATATATGTGTTCTAGCATTTCACAAGGTTATAATAACCTATAAAGGTCAAAAGGATTTGTTTTTATTAATCTATATGTTCACTCGTTATATTTAAAGGCCGAAAGGATTTGTAACTTGTGATATCTTTATTCTCTAAACTTGTAAATGCTATCCTAAACACTCCTATAGCTTAGTGATCATTGTCTAAACAAACATACTTTAATTCCTTGCTTGAATCATCTTTTAATCGCTTTCGTTACAATATTCGATATATGCACGTTTTGGTTAATTTGATAAGTGACAATCATTTTAACTTAGAACCTTAATTACAAACTGTGAAAACTATAATTCTCTTGGGATGACCTGGACTTACCTAGTAGTATATTACACTCGAATTGGGTATACTTGCCCGAATGTTGTGTTTTTAGTCAAAATCGGTATCTCCTAATGATTATAAATTTAAAGCTTGTAAAAACACACATCAGTTCCTTACAATTATTAGAAATAACAACATGTTGCATAACACATAGAAGATCCTCCAACTCTTTACTTACTCTACCTCTAATATTTCTAACCCAATCCCATACCCACATCCACCTATTATCTACCTATTCCCCTCTTTCCACCACACTAATCTCTCTTTTTCTATCTAGATGATATAACCTAAGAAACCTATCACAAAGCCTCTGATTCTCCACCCAACGATCTACCCAAAACCTATTATCCCTCCAATCCCCCACCATCCCAACAAACGAAGAAGTGAACTCCACTCCAACCCGTAAATCTCCTCACCACTCTTCACAATATCACGCCATACCTCACCCCCTTCACCCCCTCCCATTGGCCTAACATCCCCCGATGCCCCACCCTCTCCATGAATACTTTTGATTACCCTAGCCCATATACTCTCACCTTCCTTCCTAAAACGCCACCACTATTTTCCTAACAAAGCTAAATTTTTCGCACATAAAGATCCAACATTAAGCCCTCTCCCCAAACAAAGATAAGATCGAACCCCATTTGACCCAAGAAAGCTTTTTACCCTCTCCTAACCCACCCTAAAAAAAGTCTTTTCTAATTCTCTCAAGATTTTTGATGACACTCATAGGCACGCGAAACATCAAAAAATAATACAAAGGCAAGCTATCAAGAACCGATTTACCCAATGTTAGACTACCCCCGAATGACAACGTTTTAGCCTTCTAATCTCCCAATTTCTTTTTAAAATTTTCCACCACGGTGTTCCAAGCAATAACCCTCCTCATATTCTCCCCAATTGGCAACCCCAAATATGTGAATGGAAATTCCTCGATGTCACACCCCATCTACTTCGCCATATCCGACATTTCCTCCTCGTTGACTCCAATACCGTATATTTTACTTTTTGTATAATTGACCCTTAGACCAAAAAATTCTTCAAAACATTTAAGGACACATAAGAGATTTGGCGTTCTCTTTATTCCATTCTCCAAAAAATGGTATCATCTGCGTATTGAAGATGAGAAACTATAACGTTATTTGCACCTACCGCCACACCTCTAAAAATGCCCTTTTTCACCGCTTCGTTAACAATCGCATTTAACGTCTCCGTCGCCAAAATAAATAGGAAAGGCTATAAGGGGTCACCTTGTCTAACGCCCCTCTCTAACCCAAATTCTTCTAATGGCGAGCCATTTACAAGAATTGGCATAGAACAGGACCTAAGACATGAATCTGCCTAATTACACCACTTGTTCCTAAACCCCATTTTCTTCATGTTGTCAATTAAAAATCTCCAATTGATGTTGTCGTACGCCTTCTCAAGATCTACTTTAAATATTAAACTCTTTCTTTTATTTTCCTTCAAGAATTCCATCGTTTCATTTGCTATCAAGACCCCGTCAAGGATGAATTTCCCTTTAATAAACGCATTTTGAGCTTCCCCGACCACAATCCCCACCACTCGTTTAACTCTTTCCGCTAACATTTTTGCTATAATTTTATAGTAACACCCTATAAGACTAATAGGCCTAAAGTCTCCAAGCCCAATAGGATCCGCCACCTTAGGGATAATAGTGACAAAAGATGCATTACATCCCTTTGATATCTCCATATTATCCCAAAACCACCCAATCGCACCAACTAACTCCGGTTTAATAATATCCCACATCTTTCGAATAAACTTGAAATTAAAAGCATCGGGCCCTGGGGCTTTATCCCCTCCACATACACGAATAGCATCCCACACCTATTTCTCTTCAAAAGGTTTCTCAAGCATTCTAGCGTCTTCCTTAGATATCTTCTCAATTCTAGAACTACAAAATATCGAACGCGTTACCCTACTTTCGGAGAACAACTTTTTATAGTGTCTAGCCATCTCCGCTTTGATTACCTTCGGGTCTTTACACCATACCCCATCAACCATTAGACCTCTAAGGTTACATTTATTATTCCTTCTCTTAACAAAAGAATGAAAAAATTTGTAATTTTTGTCACCTTCCGCATCCCACTTAATTCTTGTTTTTTGATGAAGCATATTACAATATTCATTTTCCTTATCCTCCCATATTTTCCTCGCCTCTAACCATACCAACCTCTCATTGTTGTCAAGAGTTCTCTTTTCCTCTTCTAACTCCCATCTTATAGCTTCGCTTCTTAAAGATTCGATTTTCTTTTTATTGCCGCCAAACCTTTCCTTACTCCATCCCCTAAGGCTTGCTTTGACGTTTTTCAGTCTATCTTGAAATATACAATTCGGTTGATAACTTCTCACCTCTTTCTTCCATGCATCCTCAACAACTTGGTAAGAATCCGGTTCATCCATCCATACATTAAATACGCTAAAAGGTTTTGGCCCAAAATCTTGATCCACATCTTTTAGCACAATCGGGTAATGATCCGATAATTTCCTATCCAAAGCAACGACCGAAAGGTTACCCCAAAGATTGTTAAAATCATCATTTAACAGAAACCTGTCTAACTTACTAAACTTCACTCCGTCATCACTAACCCTAGTGAATTTCCTTCCCCCATAGGGATCTCCACTAGCCTCCTTTCGTTAATAAACTCGTTGAATTCATGTGTTTCCTTGATGTTTACCTGGGAATTAAGCCTATCATCACCGCTTCTAACCACATTTAAATCCCAAAAAATACACCACGCGCCATTCCACCTATTTATCAACACTGTTAACCTATCCCATAATGATGTTTTATGTCTAACCGTATGCGGCCCATAAATACACACCAAGAACACCTCCTCGTCCTTCCCATTCCAAGATCCCCTAACCGCTTTAAATCTCTCGTCCCCTATCGCCTTTTTACATAAAAAACTCCCGCATCCCATATCACTTTTAGGCCCCCTGAATTCCCAACAACAGGTAGTTGGGAATATCCGTAACCTTTACCTCCCCATATATCCTCAATCTAAAAGTCATCAACAACCCCACATTTTGTTTCTTGAAGCCCAATCACATCTGGATGTTCATCTCTAATAATTGATCTAATCCCCAATTTTTCCCACTATCTCCCGTACCCCTCACATTTATAGAAATCATCTTCATAAAGAAAAAACTAAAAACTAAAGAATGATTATACCATACTATTGAAGGCGTTGCTCCACATTCCCTTCCGCACTGCTTCCCCCACGAATCTGATCTCCCCTTTTATTCTCTTCTTCGGCCAATACCCATGATACCCCAACCATTTCCCATATCTCCTTCACTTGTTCCATATTCAGTGTACATTTACTAGTACCCACTTCGGCCTCATTACCACACCCAAAGCGAAATACCCCATTGCAATCGTTCCCGACATCATAAGACTCCTTATATGCATCTGAAACCCCTTTCTTGTTTTCTCCTAGACCATC
>BQNB010050498.1:15550-35143 GCA_026074375.1 Tanacetum coccineum | reverse complement strand
AGTAATTTTCGAATGCGTTTCGAATAATATTGTTTAAATTAAATCTCTCGCTTTTCTTATGTATATAATAATAATGCTTGCTAGCTTGGATGGGATGGAATGCGGATATCAAAGGACGTGGACTTGGTGAAATTTGTACATATGATAAAATGTTGTCTTTTAAAGAAACTTAAACATGTTGTAGATTATTTTGAAATGAGTTTTTATAAAGTTATTGGGACCTTGTAACTCTGATCTTTTTAATAAAAATTGAATGTCGTTTACCATGACTCGTGAGCTTGTATTATGAAGTAGCACCCCAATGTTGAGTTCCGCTGTGTTGTAAATTTGAGGGTGTTACAAGGATAGCTCTCCATATTACAATTTATATATCTAGAATCATAGGATCACAAATATTGATCAATCTTTGCCCTTTGATTGTGAGCTTAGTTGAGCCATAAGGTGACCTTGGTACCAATGAGTACGTTCTAATCTGTTGGTAAGGACTTGGACAGTAGACTACTAGTATATAAAGAGCCATTAAGCAGTAAGCGGGTAAAGTCTCCATAAGTTAGGGTTTAGTAAGAGCACCATTATTAATCTCCTAAGATAGATTATAATCAACAAATGCTTGCTTTATGCGGATGCGTCTAATTGTGATAGGATTAGCGTATCTAGGTCTTAGGAAAAGGTACCGCCTAAGTTTAGGAATGATATGCCCCTTCGAGATAAGTCAATCATTGCACTATTAAACAAACCTGTGTTTTATCTGATTATTCATGGTTGATAAGTTTTCCTTACATTAGTTCTTGGCCGCTTCTCTATCGTCTGTTTGTCTTCTTGTGTGTGTTTATTGCTTTACTTATCATCAAAACCTTAGGTTAGATACACAAAATTATGCCAGTCTCTTAGGCTGAAACCCCACTTTTGCATTAGTTTTAGGTTTAACTTAGATAATAAAAATATTGACAGAATTAGGAATTAATGCTCTCGCTCTTAGTGATCGACACCCTACTTACCACGAAACTCCCACCGACCGGGTACACTGCCCATTAAAGTGTTGTTTTTAGGTAAAGTCAGCATAAAATAAATAGTAAAACTTGATACATAAATAACACCTACACAACGACACATCAATGCTTCATCATTGTGGTCAATGAATCCATCATATAATGTAGGTTCTAGGTAGTCAATAATTCCTTCCAAGTCATCCATATCTCCGCTAACCCCTGAAAACCATTCTTCAGATAACTTGTTAATCATTGCCCTGATTATTGCTCTTGTCTTCGTCATACCACATTTCTCTAGATCCTCCTGTTCTTCCTTTATAGTCTTTTCTCGTGTTTGCCCTCCAAGCTTATTGTCCTAAAATTTTTGAAGGATCCTTTCTTTAGTTATATCGTTTACATTACCGTACCTTGTCGTTACCCAATTTCTACAGCTTAATCCTTCCTATTCTAAGCCTATGCGATCATCATCATTTGTGTTTTTCTAATAATGCTTCAATTTTTTGTCCATGATTCCTCCTTCATCACATATTTCGTGGTAAGGGTTACATGATGCCCATAATGTGTATCCTTTTTTATGTTCTTGGCGAACAGGTTCACACCAATAGGTTTTACAGTCAGCTCCATAACTTAGTTCATCCTGTGATGTTGGTTGCTCGTTAAGGTGTTCACTAACAGCTGTAGTAAAATTACACTCTTGTTTATTCACTTTGATTTTTACCCTGTCTTCCTCAATCCCAAGCGAGACTTCTATGGTGGAAACATTAATTTTAGCACGAATGTTTGCTAAAAAAGGTCGACCAAAAATGATAGTTTTATTGTTTAATCCCTGTGTATCAATGATTAAAAAGTCAGAGGTGAAAGAAAACTTATCAATCTTTACCAGGACGTTTTCTATTATCCCATGGGACACCTAGTTTTATCAGCCATTTCTACTATTATGTTAGCATTTTTTGGGTCAACCAGACTTAATTCTTCCAAGATAGATTTTGACATTATATTAATGCTGGCTCCTAAGTCTGCTATTGCATTTATGTTAAATATATCAACTGAACAAGGGATAGTAAGACTTCCTGGGTTTGGTTTCTCATGTAGGCTTGATATTCTTTCAATTTGACTGGTTTCTTTCTGATGCATGTCATTTTTTGGTGTGTGAACCATCTTGCACTCACTTACTTCACGTTCTTGTCTTTTAAGTTGATCGATCTGAGCTTCCCAATTTCTTAGGGCATCATTCTGGGCTTGCCTCCTAAGGTTTAAATGACTATTGTTCCTTTTTTGTTGAATTTTCCAGCATTTCTCTAACTCCGCTTCAAACCAGTCACCTAGTCCTTGATCACTCTGTTCCCTAGTGTATTTGCTTGGGGTTTTACTGATTTTGGGGTGATTAAGGGATTGTGATGCTTGAAAGTAAGGATTGGTTTTTGCATCTAATGATGGATCAGGGCTTTTATGACGGGGACTTAAATGGTCCCTGTATCTGGTAGGGACATTAGCTTTGGCCGAGTGTGGTTGATAATCATCGTAATCCTGGGTTTTTATTGTTTCTTCATATTCCAGGTATTTTGCGATGGTCATATCATCAACCTTAATACCTACACTGGGTGCATAGTTTTCTTGTGTAAGTTTAAGATACTGCTCAATGGTGAGATCTTAAATGTCAACCCTATCCATGATGTTTCCTAGATAATAGATTGAGGTGAGAAAAGACATAATTGCAAAAATTCAAATTACTACTAAATTTTAGCTCCCCGGCAACGGCGCCAAAAACTTGATGCGTATTTTATTTTAAAATATATTTTTACCAAGTTTTAAATTTATAAAACTCGATCTACCTGACAACGCACTAATAAGCAGAGAACTTGACCGTGGGTATAATAGAATGGTAAATACGAGGTCGTCCCAAGAGCTAAGTTGTAATTAGTTTTAATTTGAAATGTCACGTTTAGAAAATGGTTTTTGATTAGAATTGAAATGAATTGAAAATAACAATAAAATTAAATACTAAAAAATTAAAAGAGTTGGAGATATCAAGAGAGAAAACATGCTAACCTAGTTACTTCATTACTACTATTATGAAAACGTTTTCCTGTGCAATGTTAAACTATGGTTTCTAAGGTTGATAGACTTGAATAGGCATATATAGTCTATCCTATACTTCCCGCGATTCTGACTCAGTCCAAATCATATAGGAGGTAGGATATCCAGGTTGTAGTGATTAATCCCAACTATTCTCAAAACTGATCTAATAACCTATACAGATTATTAACCCTCTCTGAAAGAGTTACTATGCTTTTTAAGTATGTTGAGTGATAAGTGCAGAGACCGATTAGTTCCTACACTAGGGGTCGGAGTAATAGATCCTCCCTAGTACCTGATGGATCCCATATTGACTAGATAATCTAATAATAGGGCAAGCAAGGTCCAACCACCTGTACTACCAAAACCCAGGGTTACACGATAGTCAAGGAATATCTAACAAAACCATAATCTAACAGGAAACAAACATCATAACAACAGTAATTACATAACTAGGCCAGCACTTTAAGTGCTTAGCCACTCATGGTAACGGAAACACAGCAAGAAATAGAATTAATCATAGATTGAAAGCTCATAATTCTTAAAGTGTGATCTCTCTTGGACTCCAGGTGGAATTCTTCGAAGGTTGGAAGCCTTTGTCGCCGCTCCAATAGGTTGCAAAGGAAGTGATGTCGGAATAGCTTGAATGAGGTCTCTATTTATATGTATCAAACTTGTTACGACGTAACTGATAAGTGTGTTACGTCGTAACCCTCTTACACGACATTCTATAAATAAGCAGTTGTTGCGGCGTAACCAGATATTGTGTTACGCCATAACCTTTAAATAATTTCCATATGTACGTGATCTTCATTCCATATTCATGGATCTTCATGGTTACGGCATAACCATAAGGGGTGTTACGCCATAACCCTATCTTGGGTAAGATTTCCTTCTAAATACATGGTTACGGCGTAACTAGATATGGTGTTATTACGCCATAAACTTGTCATTGATCTTCGTGCTTGCTTAATATATGTTACGATGTAACCATTTTTGGTGTTACGCCATAACATTCTTCAAAAAATTACACTTTAAACCCTTTTTTCCTTGTTTCTTGTCATTTTCCTGCATTTCACCTAAAAACTACAAAATGATAGAAAATATCTCGTTTTCGAGTATTAGTGAAACATCTGCAGGTAATATAGGGGGTATTTTGCTATTAAAAAGTATTAAATATTTGATGTTATTAACTTCCATAATAGTGTAAGGTAGGCTCGTAGTATAGTTTTTGGAACCTTGATAAGGTAAACGGGCCAAAGCCCATGCCAAGCCCACAAGGCCTCTAAGTGGCTAGCCATGGCATAACATAAATACCCCTCTCCATACCTTAAAGAAGGAAGGTTGTTCACTTTTCCCATTTCTAATCTAATATTGCTCTTATTTCTTTCTCTCTCTAAAGTGTTCAATCCTTCCACTCTCTCTCTCTCTCTCTCTCTAGTTTTCTTGTCATTTAATTATGAGATAAGATAAATCATATATTCTACAATACGTGTAAGGTCCAAATGGTTACCTAACTTATTACTTGCCTTAATATTTCATGGATATATAAAGGCATTATGCCCTAATTTCACTCATAACTACCAACCCTAAACACACAAACAATTATGTCTGCCCCCATTTTTATCATATCACATTCAGTTTATTCATATGCACCACTAATCAACACTCCAAATATCTATTTTTTCTTTGCCGAGGTAACCAAACAACATATCACCTCTTTCTACATAACTCGAGACACAAAGGAAACTCATCCTCTGGATTTCTTGAACATATCCTTCTTTTTGTTGTCATGAAATGAACGGCTAACAAACACAAACAACATACTCCGACCTTATCTCTCCACAAATAAATCTACCATAACCCATGAATTACAAACCAACAAATCATTACAAGGACAAGAAGGTCATGGCTTCAAGATCCTTTCTGTAGAATATATGTGTTATCTAATCTCACAATGAAATGACAAAGAACTTGAGAGAAAGTGGAGGGATGAACACTTTTAAAGAGAGAAAGGAAGAGAGTAATATTAAATTAGAATGAAATGTCAAAGTGAACAACTAACCCTCTCCAAGGTGTGGAGAGGGGTATTTTTATGTCTCCATATGGCCGGCCATAGGCTTTAGCATGGGCTATCCATAGGCCTTGGCCTTTCTACCTTATCAAGGTTCCAAAAACTATACTACAAGACTATCTTACTATATTATAGAAGTGACTGATACTTTTCGTATTCCTAACAATCTCCCCCTAAGGGAGGTCACTCCATTTTACAAATCTGTTAATCTTAGCATACTATGCTTGTCTTTAATCTTGAGCTCGTAGTCTTTAAACTTCAATAATTAACATGTGATATGTTGTAGTGATCTTTGACTTTAGGCTTAAGCTTGTTCCATTAAGCTTGACTTGTAAGTGAAATTGAACTTCTTTGAGATCATTAACCAAGCATAATATCTTATCATCATCTTAAGATATGTTCGCCATCTTGTGTACTTGTGACTTTCAGACCGACATGTTCATACTTTTCTTGAGATTCAAAGCTTGAATAAAACATCTTTCTTGAAGCTCTTTAACTTTAACACTTCGTCGCTTCAAGAAGGATGTGCGGTATCAGAGTAGCGGAAGTCTTGAAACATGTACTTGAGCATTCATAATATCTTTACATATGTCGATTGAGTATGAGCATGTGGCTATGAATCTTGACTTGTCTTGATCCAACTGCTGCTACCATCGGGATCACTTGCATGAAAGGGTTAGTGATAATCAACATGTATGGATGAAAGTGACTTTGTCACTTCGTCGAATATGGTTGCAATAACAAAGGTTCCTCGTTGATCAGTATAAATACTGCCTGTGATCAGGTAGAATTCCAAAGAATCTCCTTGACAGGTCTTCACAGCAGCACTAACCGTTCTCATTACCTGAGCGTCTCAAAGCAGATAACACGCTCTGAGTAAATCAGTAAGACAAAGTCTCACCGACTAAAATAAAAATTGATTTGAAAATCAATCGACGTGTCCCTTGCTAAAGTGGTTTTGCGACACATCGAGAGTTTTAGTATTTCAAAATTCATCAATCGTCACTTCATAGTTTAGACTGAATCGATGTCTAGTGTCACAAGTTTAATCCATATAGGATCTCAAAAGTCACCTACCGCATAGCTTGTTTGATGTTGGCTCTGGAAGGATTTCCATCCTCATTGTAAATACTTTAGTATCACTCTGATGTTCTGGCAATATCACAAGGATAATGCGTAGGACTATTAAGTTATTACTTGTTTTCATAGTGTGTGAGGAACAAATATAATTGAATAGTTTCCTAGTGAGATTTATGGATGATCTCTTTTGACTCTACACTCAATAGTGCATGTTTGGTTTTAGTAATCGAAGGTTGGAGCAGACTGTCACCTTTTTAATACCAACTAACTCGGAGTGAGAAAGTCGATAGAAATGCGTGTAATCTTTATGAGAAATGAAACAAGAGTCTTTTGAGAGACCTTGAGTGGCTAGGGAGGGATGTGCATTGCATCACTAGGTCCATGATGACTATCTTCAATACCAAACAACAGCTAAGTGTTTCTGATAGCATATGTATTGACCCGGTTTCTGCCTAAGTGTAAGGAGGGCTTCTTTCTTTTCACCCTTTATCTTAACTTTTCTTTTTTATTCTTCAACCCCTTTAATGCTTACCGAGACTTCATAACTAACACCTTGTTAGGCTTGTTCCAGTGTTAGCTTTGTCTTAGTCCGCATTTTTCCCTTTTCTCACTTTTTCTCCTTTTTATTATACCTATGGACTTCTATTCTAACTAATGGAATGTCCCTGGGTAGATCCTTTTGGTTATGGCTGGATTGTAGGAATGAACACCTATACCTAACCACCTTATAACTCCAAGTAATTACATACATGGTCGGTCTTTTGGTATTGTTCACATCCTTAAAACCATTTGAAAACATCTATCAAGGTACTTTGATATAAATCAAAACATTTAGTACCTCGATGGTTTTACTTTTCAGAAATGCCCCTTGCATATGTGCATCGATAATCGAAAATGTTTAGCACATACGAGGATGGAGTTAACATATAAGTCTTTAAGATCACATTATACAAGTTATATATATTTTAATCACATTTTAGCCTCTTATCGAAAATGTCAAATCTCTTGATATTTTGGATATCAATTGATTCAAATATGTAAGAAAATTATTTGGAGAGAAAAATGTTCTAATTATATATCAAGCATATTATTGGAACATTTTGATGCTCCCCCTCAAATTATGAGGGAATTATATGATGTTTGAGTACGTTAATTTGAAAAAAATTTGAATTTACTAAGAAATTCTTAAAAATTCATACTCAAACACTATATATGCCTATTTCTAGTCTAACACTACGTATTTACATACTCACAAGAAGTAATTACGAGGGAATGACTTGAAATGGAGTAGGACAACATATGACACGGTCATATTGTCCATTCAAGCAGCCTGAAGTATTCTTTGTACTGTCTCCAACCAACGAACTTCTCCAAGTTCCTCATCAACCTTCTCTCTAGCTGCAGCTTATTGATTGCCTTGATCATGATGTTAAACCTTTTTTGTCTAAAGTACTCCATCTTCTCTTTGGCAAGTAATCCATCCTCAGGTTGGAAGTAATATCATAAAGAATAGATCGAACAGATGTGAGCGTCCCGTCACTAAACTTGTAGAGTTTATCCGAGCGCATTAACTTGTTTCTTTTGTACTTGTCGACATAGATAATTCCTTAAGGATTGTTGTATGCAATGTATGGAGTATTTTTGGAGATGTCGGACCTGAATGTCTCTGGCTTAGTGATATTGAAGGTCTTCCACCCGCTTAAGAATGACAACACGTTTGGTAAACATCCTCAATGCCACATTCAAGTCAAAAATGACATCTCTCTCTAGATTGGCGATTTTCTTTTGAACCAAGAGAAGCAACATGTCTTCAATATCACGCAGATTAAGTCTTGGGAAGTCACCTTCCTTGAACTTGTAAAGCTTCTGATCTTCTCTTCAAACTACAATCTCCTTTAGATACCCGTAATCATACCACTTCATAACTTTAACATGGGTTACTGCAATGATTCTTTTTGTGGAGAACACATCATGCTTGGACACCCTCTTGCTTGCGTATCCATAGAACTGTTGTTGTTTAGGACCCCAGTATGTGATTCCCTAGATATCATATCTATTATAAGTGACCTTCACTGGACTTTATAGAGATGGAACCATGTCTTCAATTGCTTGTGAATCCATAGAATTATTGTCGTTTAGGACCCCAGTGTGTGATTCCCCAGACATCATATCTATCATAAGCTACCTTCACAGGACTCCATAACGATGGAACCATGTCTTTGATGTCTTGAATATCATCATATTTAGCAGCATTGGTTTTTGTTGTAGAAGTCGTGTATTTCCTGCTTGAACTTCCACCTTTCAGATACTCAAGGTCATTTTTGATGAAGTAGCCAACAAGAACTACTTGACGACCTTGATCTTCAATCAATGGTAGAGGCTTGCTAAGGTCAAATGGATATTCCTGTCCTTCAGGGTTATTCCAGTCAAGTCGATCAGTGACAGCTTTATAACATTCTTCAAAATGATATTCGAGTTTCACTTGACTTCTGCATGTCCCTTTGAGAAGATTAAAAGTTGGTCCAACACGATGCTCTTGAGTCAGATTATCAATCTTAAGATTGTTCATGATATATGCTGAGAAGTCGGTAGGAGTGCTCATCAGCTCATCAAAAGTGAGAGGATGATTTTTTGCTTGAGTAATTCTGCTGATCCAGGTTTGAGGTGGTCTAAAGTCAACAGATTTTCTAGCATTCCAATCAAAATCAAGAGTCGAAGGTCTTTCAGTTTTCTTGAACCAGTCAAGCTCTAAAGCAGCCTCAACATTAGGTTGATCATTAGTGTTCCCTAAATCACTTCCTTGATTCTGTGGCATCTCAGTGTCTACAGTATCAAACACTGATTCCTCTACTTACGCGGACTTACCAGATAACTTTGGCTGAGACTTGGTGCCTTTAGATGAGCTTGACTTTGATTCTTTTGATTTAGAGCCTTTTGATGGTTTTGCATCCTTGCCTATCTTCCTTCTTTTCAACCCTTGGTCTGATCCAGCTGGAGGGTCTTCATCTGTGTCTTTGTCTTCATGATCTTACTTTATCGAATATGCTTTACCATAAGATTCAAAGAGATCCTTGTCAAGCTTGTAATATTTGACGAGTCCATCGTAGAGTTCTTTGTGTTCTGGAACTCTTCGATACGATTTACTTTTCTGCATCTTGTCTAAAAGGATCTTCTTCAATTAAAATCTGTGAGTGACGCTGCTGCCTCGAATGTAGATCTGGGTTAAGAAGAAGATTTAACTAAGACGACATTCTTAAGTGATTCAAAAATGGTGCTTTGAATCACCGGAGTAGCGTAGTCAGATACTTCTGATGACATCAAATAACGTTACTTTTATAGCATCATTTATCCCATGATTCTTACCCACTTTGTAATTATTGCATGAATTGGTACTTAATTGCTTAAAGTTGTTATTTGCAGTAATTATGGAGTACTTTGTGAAGTTATGGTAAAAGGCACGCATTTTGGAGCATAAACAAAGAGTTCGAGAAAGTCTACTGATCTGACACCAAATACGCCGTATTATTCTAGACCTATACGACGTATCCAAGACTATTATGAATCAAAGGACCATTTCCTGATTTTAAAGAATACGCCATATCCACATCAACGATACGCGGTATATAATACTTTGGTCAACGAAGAAGAACCAACTGATTTTACATCAATACGTCGTATCCATCAAGAAGATACGGCGCATCCGTGCCTACACTTCACAAATAACCACAAAGGATTGAAGACCCAATACGCTGTATCCAGGAGCCTCTATACGCCGTATCCAATGTTTATTATACATGAAAATAATAAAAGATATCAAATGTGGTCCTTACTCTAAGAAATCCCCAATACGCCGTATCCCACATCGCCCGATACGGCGTATTGATTAATTTACATACTCTATAAATACAACACCCTAAACTCAGTTTTAGGTATGAAAGTGAATCCCTAAAACACCAATTTAATCGACTAAGAGACGAATAGAAGAGCATAAAAGGCCAGAAAAGAGCCTCAAGATCGTAGGAACACTCTTGTAATCTTTACGCAACCAAATACGCATTCGGTTAAGGTTTCTTTTCTTTAATCGTTTATATATGAAACCGTGTGTATTTTTACAATGAATATCGGCTGATACCTTTCGGTATCAGCCATGTTTATGAAGATCTAATGTTTGGTTTATTTATATCAATTGCCTAATTTATCGTTGATTGTTATTTATGTTTATCAATTTATACTTGTTTACGTGCTTAAGTATGCGACCTATCATTCAACTGATCTAGTCCTACATATTTAATGCGCTACAACTTCAGTGTTGTTTGGGCGTAGGCTAAGAGTCCAGGATAGCTCTCCATATTGTAATTTATATATCTAGAATCATAGGGTCACAAATATTGACCTATCTTTTCCTTTAGTTTAATGAGCTTAGTTGGACCAGCAAGTAACCCTGGGATCAACGAGTATGTTCTTATTCCATTGGTAAGGACTCGGATAGTAGACTACTAGTATATAAAGGGTCGTTAAGCAGTAAGTGGGTAAAGTCTCCATGAGCTATGGTTAAGTAAGAACACCATTACTAATCTCATAAGATAGATTATAATCAACAAAATGCTTACTTTATACGGATGCGTCTAATTGTGACAGAATTAGCGTGTCTATGTCTTAGGAAGAAGTACCTCATAAGTCTAGGAATGATATGCCCTTCGAAATAAGTCAATCATTGCACTAAATAAACAAACCTGCGTTTTATAGGATTATGCATGGTTGATACGTTTTCCTTACATTAGTGTTTGATCACTCCTCTATCGTTTGTTAATCTTCTTGTGTGTGTTTATTGCTTTACTTGTCATCAAAACCTTAGGTTAGATACCTAAAACTGTGCCAGTCTCTCACGCTGAAACCCCCCTTTTTGCATTAGTTTTAGGTTTAACTTAGATAACTAAAATACTGATAGATATAGGAATTAACGCTCTCGCTCTTAGTTATCGACACCATACTTACCACGAAACTCCCATCTGACCGGGTACACTGCCCGTTAAAGTGTTGTTTTTAGGTATAGTCGGCATAAAATAAATAGTAAAACTTGATTCATAAAATACCTACTCACAACGACACATCAAGTTTTTGGCGCCGCTGCAGGGGAGTGAAAAATTTAATCTTGATTTTTATTTGATATTTTAGTTTTTAGCTTTAGATTAGTCTAACCCTTACGATTAGTGTAACTTAGATTAGTGTATAATTTTGTATATTCTATATATTTATGTATTATTTGCTTGTATATTTGCTTAGTTTAATTGTTTGTGTAATTTAATTGTTTTCTAATACGATGTTCTGGTCGATAACTTGATATGCCGTATCCACTTCCATTGGATATGGCGTATCTAACTTTCTTATCCAATAAAGTGCATTCGTTCAAAAATAATTAATACAACGTATTCAGATCCATTGAATATGGCGTATTGAGCATCTAATACAGTAACAGAGAAGTTTTTCGTACTCAAACTTAAACCTTAAACTTTTATACACACCTTTTTTCAACTGGTTCTACTGATAATTTTCTGGTTATTTTTAGTAAAAATGGCAAAGGTAATCAAGGGAGAGTTCAAGAAACTTGAGTCCCTAAAGATCAGTGATGTTTCGCTCACTTGCAATACATCACTTGAAATTTTTAATGAAGAATTCAACTGGATGAGCATAATGGAAGACGACTTGTTTACATATGATGTTGAAATTTGCTAGGTTACTAACATTCCATGTGACTTAAAAAAGGAAGACGATTCAGAACAAAAAATGTCACATGAATCTGATAATGATATGGAATATGATCCATCTGATGTCGAATTTACTGAATGGTTAGCTTCAAAAAATTATAACTACAAGACAATGGATCATTATACAATAACAACATTCTGGATTTATTGGGCTAGAGGTGATGATGAAGTTGAACTCACCGATGAAGAATCCTTTGATTCTGATGATGAAGATGAAGTTGCTAAGATTTTTAGGATCGAGTCTAATGTATTTAACTTTGAGACACCTTTATGTAGGGCCTTCAAGGAGTTTAATTATCTTTTGTAAATCGATCCAGATGTACTTACTAAAGATATTGATGGATTTAAGACTTACGAAGAATATAAGGATGATTGGATATATGAGTGGAATAAAGATGTGCCATGGGTGCATGAAAGACCATGGACGAAGAATGGAGTATGAAAGGAACCAACTCCAGTTAAACATCATTGTAAGCCATTTATTATAAAAGTGGGTGTTTGGAGTGGCCAACCTGTAGCTGGAAAGATGATGGATATTGTAACGGAGGGAACTTGCCCGAAGCCTACATAATTGGAAACACACTTCGCTACCAAGATTTAGAATGGTACGAAGCTTTGAAGGATGGCAAACTCAAAGAAGAAGCTTTAAAGAATAAAGCCATCATGGATGGAATGATTGACGAAGATGATGAATCAAGTAATGAAGGATGGAAAAGATGGGACGACTTTGACAATACAAACCGTGATAATGAAGAAAGTGAGAATGAGATAGAACATGAAGATGAAGAATGATTTGAAGTGTTTGATGATCATGAGCGGCCAGTTTTCTATATAAGAACATTCGAGATGATCAAGTATTCATTCACGGATAACGAAGAGTATGTGGCTAATACATAAGATCAAAGACAGTTGCAAGCTTCTTCTTCATGCGTGGTATCTTGATGATGGAACTGATATTGGAGATTCAGAAGAGGTATCCAGGGTGTTAGACATTATAAAGGTAAGCGGTCCAGGTTTGGGTCTTGAACTTAATATCAAGAAAACAGAGATATTTTGGCCCTCGTGTAACGGTATGAAGCTTCGTGAGGGTTTATTTCCTGTCTATATTCGGAGACCGTCTTTGGGTGTGAAGCTTCTTGGGGGAACTGTTAGTAGAGATGCAGATTTTATTAGTGGGTTGGATATGAGGAGAGCCGCGAATGCTGTTGATTTGATGAGTCTTCTTCCACAGTTACATGACCCGCAGAGTGAGCTCCTTTTGCTTCGATCATGTATAGGTATTGCCAAAAAAAATTTGGTTTAAGGACTTGTCAACCTGTACACATAGAGAAGGCGGCCTTATTTTTTAACATAGGTTTGCGTGGGTCAATCGAGAATATAATGGTTTGTGGAGGACCTTTCTTTGGAGATTTACAGTGGAGCCTTGCTACTTTACCCATCCGGTTTGGTGGTTTGGGTTTGTACTCGGCAAAAGTGGTTTCCTCTTATGCTTTTGTGGCCTCGAGGGCCCAGTCTTGGGTGCTACAAGACCACATCTTACGTGACAGTGGCATATGTGGTATGGATGTTGATTACGCTTCTGCTTTGGCTTGTCTTCGTGATACGATTCCAAGCTTTGATTTTAACGTTTTTACTAATAAGGACACCGCCCCATCTAAAGCCCAACAAACATTGGAGGTGTGCCATTTTCCATAGCTGAGGATGGTCAAAGATATGGAAGTCTGCTTTGACATGACTGTGAGACAAAAAGCAGTTTTTGAGTGTCTACGCGCACCACATGCTCAGGATTTCCTACTAGCTATCCCCATAGATGGGCTTGGTCAACATATATCACCGGTGAAATATCGCACTATCCTTAAGTATCGTCTCATGATTCCATTATTTCCGGTTGACGCGATATGTCCTGTTTGTCGCAAGGCATGTTTGGATTCCTTTGGGGAACATGCAGTTCATTGTAAAGAGCTCCCGGGCTTCAAGTACCGACACGATATGGTCAGGGACGTCCTTTTCGACATATGTAGGCGTGCCAAGATCTCTGTCAATAAAGAGGCACCTCTGAATTTCTTGACTAACCCATCAGATGGAAGATCCACACTCAGACCAGCTGACGTTTTGGTATTTGGATGGGTTAGAGGGAAACATGCATGCGTTGATCTGACCAGGGTTTCTCCTCTCATGGGGTTGAGCAATCAGGGTTTTACAGTGGGTCAGGCTGCTTTAAAAGCCGCCTCGTGCAAAGTGACAAAACACGAGAAAGCATGCATTTAAAATCAACACGTGTTTATCCCCTTCGCGTTTGATACATTTGGTTTCCTTGCACCTGAGGCGGTTGAGCTACTTACTAGAGTCCAGCGTGTTATGAACAGTAATGTTATGACACCTAGATCCATAAATGTTGTATTTACTAGAATTGGCTTTGCAATACAAAAGGGGCTAGCGGCGCAGCTTGTTGCCAGTTTGCCTTCTCCTACTATGTAACCGTTCTTATATGTATATAGTAGAATTAGAAGTTTAAAAAAATGAAAAAAAGAAAGAAAATGAATACGATGATTTGACGAATACAAGTAAGGAAGCAATCCAACCATATCAAGAAATCTTTCGCATAATGGACGAATGACGGATGGTGACACGCACCGAATGAAGAAGCTGGAAGGAAAAAGTCTAACTTAAAGACTAGCTAAGAGAAAAGTGCTTCCCGAGAGACAACCAGAATTATTATTTATTTCTATCGAGTCTGTCTTCCCAGACATCAATACGGCGTATCTGCTCCATACCATACAGCGTATTGAATGTCTGGACGTTATTAGTCTTTTATTTTTACGCACTTTAAACATTATTATCAGTTCTGTCAATACGGCGTATTCATGAATATGATACGGCATATTCAACAGACTGACCCGTATTTAGATACTTTTTACAGGTTTCTCAATACGGCGTATTCCAGTTTATGGATACGGCTATTGGTCTCCTGTACTGTTTATTTAGCTTATTAAATTAACTGTAGATACCCGATATAGAATTTTGCATGTTTTTCCTATATTTTGCACAGGACCTCGTTACAAAGAAATCGACAATGTTGGTGAAGTATCTACAATCTGGAAATCTAGAAGTGTTGGAGTCTTGAAATCTCAAGGCGGCTGTTCAACATAATCTTGCTCATAAACTTAACTTGGAGAATCTACCAAGCAAAATATCAGGGGAGTTTCTCATTCTAATTCTATTAATTCCAGTTTTTAATGTTTTATCTATACAACGAGGATGTTGTATAATTCAAGTGGGGGATGGGAATTAGAATGTATACTTGTCCTATTTTTCACATAAAATGCTTAAATTATGCTCAAATTTAAAAAAAATTCAAGCATACTTTTGTGAAATTACTTGTTACATAACCTACACACAATAACCCTTAATAGATATTATGAGGATTTAACCTTATCCGTTTCCAAATTTTTACCTAAATTCTACAAAAATATGAGTGTGCCGGTGATGTTGTAGACTTTAGAACTTGGCTTGGTATACCTATTCGAGACCATAATAATGAGTACTATGGATTTAGATGGAGTAACTTGTTTAAATTGGTAAATTTCTAAGATTACACCCAAAAAGCCTTTATATGTTATTTTATTAACTAACTACACCGGTTAGTTAAATCCCCGTATAAACCCTTTTGTTTACTCTCATCTTAAAAGTAAGATACCCCTTAGAAAAACCAATAGAGCCAATCCTTTAGGAATAACACCAACTGTTTGTTTCATTACACCTTTACACCTTAGCCTACCCTGTTAGATTAAGTCCATTTATCAGTTGCTAGTTGTTTAATGTGTAAAGTATGTATTTCCTGAGTCTTGTGTCAATTTTCTATCTTTGGTACAGTTGGAAAGAAATTTGCACATTGCAAATGGGAATGTATAAAGTAGTCAAAACTCATGTATTTTTACTACCAACACAATTATTGGTACCTCCGAAGAATGAAGAATTATCAAAGGAATTTTCCGGAGTTATTATGATCGTGAAGATGGTGAAATTACATCGAGTTTCATAGTTAGCATATGAAAAAAAAGATAAAATTAGAAAAATCGCAACAAAAAAAGAAGAGGAAAGTTCAAAGATAATCATTTCGCAAAAGTTTAAACTGAAGGAATTACAAGGACCGATTATTCGTTGATACGTCTTATAAGTCAACGATGTAAAGTTTTGTATAAATGGTAGATATCGCCACTTGTATTGTAAAAGTATGTAAAGCATGGGATGATTGGGAAGTTGACCGTTACGGGAACGCCAACTTAGGTTGTTGTTTTTGATCTATGATCAAGACGTGTGTAAATAGTTGTGTCTTTTTCATGGAAATGGTTGGGAAAAAGTGTCTAGCAACTTGTACCTTATCTGTTTGGACTTCGTCTATTTGTTTCGTAATTTTTATTTAACAAAAATTTATTTCCCTTTCCTAATCATTAACCTTGGGTTTTACTCGAATGAGGATGTGATCGAGTCATGCATGTCTATTTTGTCGTTACGGCCATGTATGCGTGATTTAGCTGCCTTGTTGGTTTATTACTTTTGGTAAAAGTTAGAAGATCCATATCCTATATCATTATTCATCCTAACCCTTGGTTAAACTCGAATGAGGATGTGATCGAACACACATGTCTATTCCATCGTTACGGACATGTATGTGTGATTCAGCTGCCTTGTTGGTGTGGTACTTTTGGTGAAAGATTATAGAATGATCAACCCTAAGCCTTAAAATAAAAACCCATTTTGCCTTTATAAACTTGTTACTCCTTAGCTCTAGTAGTGGAGATGTGTATCCTTACCAAGCTTATAATAGAATACTTATCACGACTGAGAAATTAAGCAAATTAGTTACATGTTACCACATAGATTAGTTGAGTGATTTAAGTGTTTTCATCTTCCTATTTCGTGAGGTGTTTGGTTATGTACTTGTAATTAAACGAATATGTGCTTAATGGAAAAAAATCCTTAGGGATACATTTTTATAAACTTATAAAGGCTACTTGAGGACAAGTAGGATTCAAGTGGGGGATATTTGATGACATCAAATAACGTCACTTTTATAGCATCATTTATCCCATGATTCTTACCCACTTTGTATAATTATTGCATGAATTAGTACTTAATTGCTTAAAGTTGTTATTTGTAGTAATTATGGAGTACTTTGTCAAGTTATGCTAAAAGGTACGCACTTTGGAGCATAAACGAAGAGTTTGAGAAAGTCTACTGATCTGACAGCAAATACGCGTATTATTCTAGACCTATATGATGTATCCAAGACTTTCACAAATCAAAAGACCATTTCTTGACTTTGAAGAATACGCCGTACCTACATCAACGATACACCGTATATAATACTTTGGTCAATGAAAAAGAACCAACTGGTTTTACATCAATACGCCGTATCCATCAAGAAGATACGGCGTATCCGTGCCTACACTTCACAGATAACCATGAAGGATTGAAGACCCAATACGTCGTATCCAGGAGCCTCTATACGCCTTATCCAAGGTTTAGTATACATGAAGATTCTAAAAGATAACAACCGTGGTCCTTACTCAAAGAAATCCCTAATACGCTATATCCCACATCGTCTGATACGGCGTATCGACCAGTTTCCAGACTCTATAAATACAACACCCTAAACTCAGTTTTAGGTATGCAAGTGAAACCCTAAACCACCAAGTCGACCAAGAGACGAATAGAAGAGCATAAAAGGTCAGAAAAGAGCCTCAATATCATAGGAAAACTCTTGTAATCTTCGCATAACCAAATACGCATTCGGTTAAGGTTTCTTTGCTTTAATCGTTCATATATGAAATCGTGTATATAAAGGTATCAGCCATGTTTATGAAGATTTAATGTTTGGTTTGTTTATATCGATTGCTTAATTTATCATTGATTGTTGTTTATGTTTATCAATTTATACTTGTTTATGTGCTTAAGTATGTGACCTATCATTCAACTGGGTCTAGTCCTACATATTTAATGCGTTGCAACTTTGATGTTGTTTGGGCATAGGCTAAGAGTTCGGGTTAGCTCTCCATATTGTAATTTATATATCTAGAATCATAGGATCACAAATATTGACCTATATTTGCCTTTAGTTTAGTGAGCTTAGTTGGACCAGCAGGTGACCCTGGGATCAACGAGTACGTTCTTATTCCATTGGTAAGGACTCAGACAGTAGACTACTAGTATATAAAGAGCCGTTAAGCAGTAAGTGGGTAAAGTCTCCATGAGCTAGGGTTTAGTAAGAACACCATTACTAATCTCCTAAGATAGATTATAATCAACAAATGCTTGCTTTATGAAGATGTGTCTAATTATGGCAGAATTAGCGAGTTACAAGTTCTTAGAAAAGTACCCAACCCGCCTAAGTCTAGGAATGATATGCCCTTTGTGAAACAAAGTCAATCATATACACTATATAAACAAACCTATGGTTTTATAACAGATAATTCATGTTGATAACGTTTTTCCTTACCTTAGGATTGATCGCTCCTTCTATCAATTGTTATTATCTTCATGTGTGTGTTCATTGCTTTACTTGTCATCATAAACCTAACAATAAACTACATAACCGCAAAACTGGTGCCAGTCTCCTTATGCTGAAACCCTCCTTTTTGGCATAGTTATTTAGGTTTAACATAGATAACTAAAATACTGTGATATATATTAGTAATTAACGCATTAACGCTCTCGCTCTTAGTGATCGACACCCTACTTACCACGAAACTCCTATCTGACAGGGTACACTGCCTGTTAAAGTATCGTTTTTAGGTATAGTCAGTATAAAATAAATAGTAAAACTTAATACATAAAATACCTACTCACAACGACACATCAACTTCCTTTGGTTGAATCTGTGGAAGTTGACTCTTGACTTCATCTTTGATAATATCCTTCACTGATTTCTCAGTGAGATCTATGTATCTCTTCTTCTCACCTTGAGCTTGCTTCTCAAATTCTGTAGTGTATGACCAGAAAGCCTTCGGAATAGAATCTTCAATTCTTATGCTAAGTTGAGCATCTATCATTGCAGGAATTTGTGAATTTATAGTTTCGAGCAGTTATGCAAAATAATCCACTTGTTTGAGTTGAGAGAGCTCCTTTTCCAAGACAGAAACTCTTTGGTCAAATTCGAATAAGGATGAAAAATCTGGAAGTGCAGGAATCGAGGTTGTAGTTGTTTCATTTGTTAATGCAAAATTTGGTGTTAGTGTTGACTATTGTGAAAGTAGATTGATTGGTGGAATTGTTAAAGGAATGGTTGGTGCAGTTGGAGTTGAAGTTTCTGAGATTACCATTACAGGTATGGTAAGGAGAGGAGGTGTCTGAGTACTTGGTTCTTCATGGCGGACATCAATATTCATCATGGAATTAATTTCAGTGTCAGCTGGTGAAGGGTTATCTAAATTTAGAAATTGAGTAGCAAAGTCAGATGAGATAGAAGAACTTTGCAATGGAACTTTAGTCTTTTGTGTTTCGTGAACAGTTGTAAGTATTACATGTTCATCATCCTTGACCAGTTCATATGTGGTCTCTTTAGTGCCATCATCACGACCAGCATTAGTCATCTCTGCATCTCCTTTCC
>BQNB010050497.1:18473-41479 GCA_026074375.1 Tanacetum coccineum | reverse complement strand
AGAAAATATTCACAGATGTAAACACAAATTGTCAAAAGTAGTGATAATCGTATTCAGCCTCCCCGGCAGCGGCGCCAAAATTTGACTCGCGCGAACTCACCCCTCAAATATGTAAACAAATACAAACATGTATAGATACAACCCAAAGAGGATCAGAATCAAGCGAGACCAAGAAAACCGGAAGCAGTATAGAGTGTTCCCGGGTCGTTATGTCCCAACGAGGCTGGAATGGAAAAATCGCAAGACGATTGATGATTGGTGTTTGAATATGACAAGGAATGATTTGAGGCTAATACTAATAAGCAAATGCACGCAAAAATAAGCAAAGGAAACAAGCTGGAACAAAAATAAAAGCTAGAAAAGGCAAAAATACTTAAAACTTTTTACACTAAGACATAAGGAGCTTAAATAACCTTAAGACAAATCAAATAAACTAAACTAACTCTAAATAAGCAAATACAAAAAGCAATTAAGCTACATTAACAAGATAAACACAACAGTACTAACAACAGTACTAACAATATTAACTACCAGTACTAACTTGGAGTTAGTACTGCAAGGCAAACAACAATACAAAGTTCACAACTGTGAAATATTCGTGAGTTCCCTTAACACTTAAATAACTACTTAGTAATAGGATAACAACTATGAATGTCAAACCTAAGATGGTCAAATAATTTAGAAAACTAAAGAACTGATTTAAAGCTCTTATAAATTATGTTTACTTGAAAGGTCACAATAGTTCTACTGAAGACAGTAAACATCTAAAATAGCTTAATCTACACTAAAAAGCTAAATCCAATATTACTAATGAGGTAAAGAACCTACAGCATACGGCTAATAAGCAGAAATGGGCAAAACAGTACTAACATACTCATACAAAACAGTACTCACTTGTAGTTATCTGGTAGTTTTTTTAAGTTATACTGCTCCAAAAGTGAACTAGCAGTACTAATACAGAGTTTTAGTACTTGCTAGTGAAAATACTCCTTAAAAAATCATTTATTTCTTTCAAACTAATCAAAAACAGATTTATCTATTGAACAAATTGAGACACTTATAAGCAATTTTAATAATGAATACGCACTTCAATAATTCTAAACATGGCCTAACAAGTATTAACTCAAAATCAACATTTTGTATTAAATAAACTAACAGAACTAAACTAAGTAATAGCAAAAATACAAGAAAAGTAAGAAGAGAGAGACTTACAAAACCCCTGCTCAAAACAGGGCCAATTCAAAGAAAAGCTACAAGCTCTACTGTACTGAAAACAAAGCTAGTGTATCAGAGTCCATAAGGCAATCAGAACACGCGCTTATCACATCCAAACATTCGACGCTGTGGTATAGTTTTAAGAGAATTGTGTGATTCTACTCTCATTAACTACTTAACTTTATTTTTACTAAATGAAAAACACTTATAATAAGGCTGTGGTAATGACATTCTTTTTGAACACAAAACAATATGATAAGAAACTATAACACTGGTATTGACCGTAAAAACTTTCAACTTGCATTAAATCTAGAAAGTGTTACAAAGCTGAAAATATAAAGCTGAAATGACTTTGAATTTAATAACTAAATAGAAAACTATGTTCATTACAAAAACTAAAAATTAGATGCCGCAAAGGCTTACATAAAAGCTCAATTTATAGAGCCGAAGTCTTTGACTTGCAGATTTTGGTGCTCTTTGTGTAGAGAAAAAAACAAGGTGTGGCTTGTTGACTGAGTGCTTCTAAAGCCAATCTCTCAGTCCTTCGATTTCTTTTGATCTCTTTTAGACAATCTCACGGCCATTGAAGAAGACTTGGAAAGGACAGGGAGTTGCCAACATGGTCTTTTGATAACAATAACTGGGATGAGGTTAGTAATGGTGTATGAAAGATTTTGGCTAAGGGTGTTCCGAGTGGGTTTTGCAGGGCAGAAGGTATGATGAGGACGACATCCAAGTTGTACCTAAGTGGTTTTCTAGGGGCGAGGGAAATAGAGGGCTTTTGGGGATAGTGTTGGCAGCATGGTCCCCTCAAGTTGTAATAACTTGAATGCAATCTCTACCCCGGGCTTGTTTCATTTGGCACACTTTAGTACTCCTTGTCTTGTATCTTTTAGTAATACAACTTGAGGTTGGGCAATTATAGTCCCTCAAGTTGTATTTTCTTCACTTGGATGACTCAAGAGCTTGTCTCCCTGTCACTTTCATTACAGTCTGTTTCCATTTCGTGCTGCAGGAGTTTGGAGTTTTTGCATTCTTTTTCGCCCTTTTCTTAAATATCCGTTTCCTAGCACAATACAAACGCTAAACGCAAACATACAAATACAATGTATTTTGGTATGTTTTTAGTCATTTTGAAAGTGCCGTTGAGAATGGGAAAATGGTAGTGTAATTAAGCACATACATTTACATTTGGTTTTTTTGATCATGCTTGTATAATTACAATGGTTTATGGGCATAATACACATCTAGGTAATTGAGCCATCTTAATGGAAAGTTTAATGTTTGGTTTGTTTTAAAATCGAATTTTTCTTATTTATCGATGAAAGTTTAATTATGTTTTATCACATGATACTTGTCTACGTGTTTGAATATGCGACCTATCATTCAACTGGGTCTAGTTACGCCTAACAAGCATGAGCTAGATACTGGGGATAGCTCTCCATATCAATAATTTTATATTATACGGGACCAATAGGATCCACATATATCGTTCTGATCTTTGGTACATATAGATATTTAAGAGCGATTAGTTGGACCCACAAGGTGACCCTATGTTTCACCTAGTATGTTCTATGATAATTGATAAAGATTTGAATAGTGGACTAACAGTATATAAAATACCGTCAAACAGTAATTGGGGAAAGTCCCGATGGGCTAGGGTTTATCAAGATCACCATTGGTATAATCCCTAGATAGATTATAATTAAACTAAAGGATACTTTATGCGGATGCGTTAAGTGTGACAGGATTCAACGTGCCAAGGTCTTAGGATGATGTCCCACCTAAGTCTTAAGAAAGATATGCCGCTTCGCGATACGAAATCATTGCACTAAATAAATAAACCAGCATTTAATTAGATTTAATATGGCTAATATAGTTTTCTATTATTTGGCTTTTACTGCTCTTTTATCTTCTGATTGTTTTCTTGCATGTTTATTGTGTTTAGAATTGATTATTGTCACCATCAAACCTGTGCTAGTCTCTCAGGCTAAAAACCCCCTATATCCGTTAGAAGCGTATATAGCATAGGTTTAACAAGTAATTAGAATTAACGTAACTAGAGTAATAAAAATACTGATAGATTATAAGGTTAACAACCTCGCTCTTAGTGTTCGACACCCTACTTACCACGAAACTCCACCCGGTCGGGTACACTGCCCGTTAAAGTGTTGTTTTAGGATAAGTCGGCTAAATATAAATTTAAAACTTGGTAATCAATAATTTGACCCTACACGACAGCACATCAAGCACACATTCAGGCCCCTCTCCTACCGCACCCACGTCCGCTGTGCGGAACACGATAGGACAGGAAAAAGAAATATCATAAGAAAATCTGAATTGACTCGCATCCAACGCAGCCCTCAGAGAATATTGTGATAAGCATTACAACCAGTTGTTGCCAATCCTAGCTGAGAAAAAGCACCAAGAGAAGGTACAACAAGAAAAGCTCAAGGCAGTAAAAGCCCATCTTAACTTTGAGGAGGTCTCGTAGCACTCCGAGTCAGGGACACCAAGCAGAAGGGGAGACCTCAAAAAAAGGATCGGATCTAGATGTATCCACAGTGTGTTTAGAAGTCCTGAACCAAGGCGCGACCGGTTCGAGTCACCAAGAAAGAGAGATCTGAAAATAAAAACGATGTTCAAAAAAGGCTGGAGAAGGGTGTATTCCACAGGCTAGGAGACAAGGGGAAGACTATATCCACGTACTCGAGTGACTCAAGGCGTAGTCATACCATAGCAGTCACAGATATACTGAAAGTTGTTACCAAAGTTCTCGCTCAAGAGGAACAGAACTTGCTCCTGAGAAACACCATAACAAAAGAGCATCCTCATGCAGGACGGAAGTACTATCAGAAAGCAAAGGTAGTGCAGGAGGATACTAGAAGTCACGACTAAAAAATCAAAGGTCAAGCATTGAGGATGATTTATCCCATACATAGGTATGCGAGGAAACTAATCTGTTCACTCCCCGCATCCATTATTTTGATCTCCCAAAGAGAACCCGTATGCCAAGTCATGTCCAAACATATGATGGAAGTGAGGATCCGAAAGAGGACCCGTATGCCAAGTCATGTCAAAACGGTGGGCAATGCCAACATGGTGCCACATGTTCAATTCCACACTTACCGGGTCTGCTAGGGTATGGTTTGACGACCTCCCTCCTGAATCCGTAGACAGCTATGATGACCTAAAAGAAGCCTTCCTCGAAAATTTCCATTAGCAAAAAAAGTGCATCAAAGATCATGTGGAAATCCACCATATCAAGCAGAGATAAGGAGAGTCTACGGAGGATTTTGTGCATAGATTCAAGGTTGAAAGCAGGGATGTGAAAGGGGCACCAAAAATCATGAGAATCTCAGGATTCATGCATAGAATTACAAACCCTGAACTAATCAAATGTCTGCACGACAAAATCCCGAAGTTGGTAGACGAAATGATGATGATAACCACATCCTTCCTTAAGGGGGAGGTGGCAGCTGGCAACCAAGAGCGGAGGAAGTCACTTTCGCCATGGAAACAACAAGAGGCCAGACATAAGTAGAATTTCAAGAAAGGAGGTTTTAAAAATCAACAAAGGTCAGAGCAGAGACATGATAGATTTACTCTTCTCTCAAAATCTATAAAAGAAATTCTGGCCTTGGAGAAAGGAAAATTTAAAGCTCCACCTCCAATGACGACCCCGGTTGAAAAAAGAAATAGCAATAAATTTTGTGAGTTTCATGGAGAAGTGGGGCACAACACCGATGAATGCATACACCTAAAGAGGCAAATAGAAGAATTGTTAAAAAAAATGGGAAATTGTCGCATGTAATAAAAGAGTTAAAGCAAAACAGTAGGAAGGATCAGCCAAAAGCAAACAAGAAAGGGGAAACATCCAGTAGGAAATAAGGCCTTGGCAATCCTGTTGGTACAGCCGGGGCAAAGGGTGGCTAGGCAAAGAATTACCCACAGTTTTTCTCCCGATCCAGAAATCTCATTCCCACCTCTAGAAGAAGAAAAAGGAACCGAAGGACCAATGATCATTGAAGCAGAAATTGGAGGCCACTTCATACACCGCATGTATGTGGATGGTGGGTCAGTGATTTGTTTAAATTGTGATATATCAATTATAGTATATAATAAGAATTCCAAAAGGATTTAAGAAAATTACTTTTAGCCAAAGTAAAATTCAAAACCTTCCGGGTCGTTTCCCAACGAAGTATGAATCGAGAATCTCATTTAAGTTTGTGATCGCGTGATTTGAATAATCGAAGTTTTGATTTTTTGGATTCTATTTCTACTAATCAAACGCAAAAGCAAGTAAAGGCAAGCTAACAATTAAGGCAATTAAAGATTAAACGTAAAACGTTAACGGGAATCCTAAAACGCGACTAATAACCTAAATTATCAAATTTAGACCCTAAAAATGCAAATTTAATTTCTAAAAGTCCTACATGATAAAAACTAATTTTAGAAAAATGAATTATATTTTTTTGAATTTTATTTTATTTTTTATGAATTAAAAACTAATTTAATCTAAAAATATTTAAAAAAATATTAAATTAATTTATAAAAATATGAAAAAATTAAGGAAAGTACTTTTATCTATTCTAAACCTAAACAAATAAAATGGGTTCACCATCTTATTTGAATAAGCTGGAAATAAGCCCAAAAGGGCTGAAAGCTTAAACATGCAAAATGGCTTAAAAGAAAAATGGTATGAAGGACTAATGTAAAAGTCCCAAGGGCGCAGTGGTTAAAGTGTTGGGCTGTTAAGGTAGAGGTCTCCGGTTCGAAACCTGAGATTTCCCTATACGGCCAAACATTTTTATTTTGCAAATTTTTTTAATGAAAAAGCTAAATAAGACTAAAATAAGCACTTTTAAAAAAAGACTTTTTTTGAAAAGTAAAATTAATCCAGAAATAAGCTTAATAAAATGACAGATTGACTTGGAGGCTTTTAAGGTTTTAGACTTAACAGATTTCACACATAAGCTGTAATAAGCTCAAACCTAGGCCAAATAAGCTACAAGCACCTTTATCCAAACTTAATAAGCAAATCTAAACACAATATAAGCATACAATAAGCTGGGAAGCTTAAAAATCAACTAAGCTATTTTGGCTAAAAGATACTAAAAACAGTCTAAAGAGCAATTTTTAATGTGAAATAACAGCTGCTAAACTAATAAGCTAGACCTCAAAAGCTCATAACAGATTGAGATTGACCTATAAGCTACCAGAATAAGAAAAAAATTAAGCACTAGAGAACACTAATACACTATGAAAATGACTTATGAAAATGGCAGTTTAACTAAAATCCTATGTTTTGGTTTTTTCAAGTTTTAAATGGCTAATTGCAGCCCTAAATTAAACTAAGCAAATGTTGAATTGAGACCTTAAAAAGCAAAAACAGATAAAGCTAGAAGACTAAAAAGCTTATAACAACAAAATTCAGACTCTCAAACAGATTCAATCTAACCTAAATTTGAAGATCAAATCATGACTTTAAAATTAAACAAGCTTGTAAAACCCATAAGCCCATCCAAATCCGGCTTATCATCCATAAAAGCTTTTTAGTGATTTTTGAGTGAAATAAGAGAAAAATGTCATAACCCGTGAATTTCCGTTTAGTATCATGACCGTTTTTCGTCAAATAATTTGAATTTTTATAAGTTTCGTATAACTTTTACGCGTAACCGGGAAGTTGTCCTGTTAATATCGTAGAATCGACTCCGGGATCGAACCCTATGTATATATCAATATCTTTTTGTTATGGACGCCGTTTTTACTATTTAAGCAATAATTAAAATTTCATAATTTTTCGTGAAGTCGTATTCTTTTTCAATATTTTGTAACCGAATATTTACAAGTAACATGATGTGCATGCATGCCTTGAGAATAATTCAGATATCTATCACTAGGATCCTAAAATAAATTGAGATCCCCATTTTGGTCCCCCTTGGTCTCATTTGCTAACCGGATAAGCATGTATATAACATGCATAGGATTCTAATTTGAAGTATATTCCTAGACCATACTAGCTTTGAATTAAGGTAAAGGTACTTGTACTAGAATTCATGTGAAAGGAAGATCATTTTGGTCCTCCTATTCTTGTCCCCTAACCGAACGGCACACAAGGAGTGTGTGTATGTTGTGTGTGTGTGATCCTTGTAGTTATATTCATGTGCTTCTCATTTCTTGCACACATTTCACACACACAAGATTCATTTTCTCTCTTTGTCTCTCCCTACACACGAACCAACACAAAAACATACATTTTTCACTTTCAATCATTTACATTATAGAAGAATAGTTGAAGGCTTGATCATTTAAGATCATAGGGTATAAAATAAACAACGTTTGGGTTGTTCTCGATCTTTGTTCATCTCTAAAAATCATTTTTCTTTGTAAGTCTCCAAATACTCAAATAACTTATACTTTTCTACTTTCTTTTGATGCATAAACCTTTGCTGTACATCTTGTTTTATAACAAGATGAATTGAAAATACCATAAAACCGTTAAAATAGTTATAGTTGTGGTTAAAAATTTTAAGAATGAAATAACAAGTAAATCATAGTTTCGTGAATCGTGTTATTTTTATGTAATAATAACTTCGTACAAATTTGAGCTTTTTTTTATTCGCATTATATTTATGACTATTATGAGAGCTTGTTTGATTATTTGAACTTATTTTAGCATATACATATACACGAATAAATAAGAAAACATAAAGAACATAATTATCTTAAGCTATTTTTTGTAACTAAATGTTATAACTTATTTCTAGCTTATTTTTGTAAGGGTAAAACATTAAGTTTATTTGACTTAACCAATAAGCTCAAATAAAGCTTAATGGGCCTACAAGCCCACATCACCCATAACATAAACCCACGGCCCAAGCTTATTCATAAGCTTATGGGTTCGGTTTTATTTGTACTATAATTTATTATGAGCTTAGAGGTAGCTTATTGATGAACCTAGAACTAGTATTTGTTATCCGTTTTTAGTATATCTGACTTATTATTTCGTACTTTGGCATATAAAAGGCATATGGGCCTAGAAAGCCCAATACGATTTTTTAGTAACTCGATCGACTTGTTTTTAGACGGAAAACGATTGTATATAGTTTAAAAAAATGTAAATTTTGATTGGAAATGGTTTGAAATTTATTTTTGATAAAGTCTACACTTTTGGAAAAATTGTAACACGAAATGGATTCATGCCAAAAATTTAAAACCTATATAAATGCGCAAAAAATAACATTAGTTATCAAACTTATGATAAAATGTATGAATACGTTAAGTGTCCGAGTTAGGTCAACATTTACGATTATTGAGTCACCTTTGTCTGTGTCCAGGTCCGCTAAAAGACGAATTACACCTAAAATGACGAAATACACAAAAGAAGAAATACACTAAAAAATGAAATACACTAAAAGATGAAATATACTAAAAGACAAAATACACTAAAAGATGAAATACACTAAAAGACAAAATATTTTAGAAGATGTGTCATAATGTCAAGACTTGTCAAAACCTATAACTTTCGAAAGTACGTTTTGAAAAGGATATGCCATGTCAACTCATGCTCGGATTATGCCAAATATTGGTAAGCCGTTATTCATTATACATTATTCTAAAACGACCACTATATGCTAGGTTGTCGCCAGTACCGTGAGATTCGTTTTCGCTTGATTGATTTCTTTTGATCCACAACTCGCATAAGGTGAGTTTATAGCCCCACACTTTTACTCATTTTGAATAAATGTTTTATAACTTTGGGGTGATACATACATGTTTTTAAAAATCGGACACAAGTCTTTCATGAGAATTTTTCCTGTTTTACTTGTTGCCTAAGTAGCGCTAGCATCCTAATTGCCCAAAACTTATCATAACTGTAATCTCTTGACCGGGGGGACTGGTTGAGGGAACGCGAGTGAATAAAGAGATCTATTGGACTAATTATCCCATTCGGTAGTCGCACTTACTACCCACTTGTTCCGCCCGATAAAATAGGATAAATGACATGTCGAATTTTCAGATAATGAAATCTTAGGTCGGATTTCCTCTAGGGCAATGCATCTTATAGCTGAATGAAAGCTATGTCTCAGAATTAGCATCGTTGTCATGAGCTTAGCGCAACGTAAAAATCTTTTATGTGAAGTTGTATTTTGTTATAATTGTCGCAGCCTGTAAATCTAGCGGCTACTATTACATCAAATTAAACCTATAATTCACTCAACTTAATGTTGAACCTTTTTAAACATTTTTATTACTCAGGTTCTAGTTTGGAAGTTGTTGCTTGATTTAGGTGAAGCCTTGCTTAGACCAGTCCCCAGTTTTAAATTATGATTAAATACCGTTGATGATTTTAGACTTTGTTAAAGCTTCCGCATGTTTCTATTTGAACCTTTTGAGTTGATGTAAAACTTATTATTATTTTAAATTTATGCAACGGTGTTTATTTTTAAAACGTACCCTTAGAAGTCGTTTCTTAAGCTCGTACTTGAGATATACAGGAACGTCACGCCTCCGGACACGTATTCCGTCCAGCGCCCGTTTGGGGGTGTGACATATTGGTATCCAGAGCCAAGGTTATATAGAACCAGGTAGTATAAACTAGGTCTGGACTATCAACAGTATGATAACCCATGTGATATATGTCCCATACGTAACCCTAAGTAAAAAACTAATGAAGATAATATATTACGAAATTTAAATACTAAAGTCTATCTTAATATTACTATAAGTAATACCTTAATTTCATCCATCATGACGTAACACGATACCCCGGGCATTCAATTCAATCATTTGCATTCATCAGTTACTCATTCACCCGATCATATGTTGCATCATGCATGGTTGATATAAAGATGATTTATATAAACTTTGATTGTGCATGTCATGGCTATTTCAGTTATCTCAGTTTCTTCGGATTCATTAGAGGATAATGTAGGGACACCTGCTGGACGAGTCATCTTGTTTGGTATTATCCCTACCACTATTCCCGACACCACAACAGTGATTACTCCACCCACTACTCAGACTGACACTATAGTGATACCCACAAAGACACCTATCATATCACCTACTATACCACTATCCCAAGATTATACACCAACATCTCCTGATTACTCACCTGCATTTGATTCAGAGTCTGATCCATCTGAGGATCCATCATCAGACCATATACTACCATTACCAGCTATCTCACTAGTATGTGCTTAATTACACATACCTTTTACCACTAAAAACGGACTTAAATGACCAAAAACGTACCAAAAATATATTGTATTTGTATGTTTTGCATTTGTATTATGCAGGTAACAGATATCTAAGAAAAGGACAAAATCAAAGCCAAAACGACAAAACCGAGCACGAGAACGGAAAGACCGTGAGAAGTCAAAAAGACAAAGTCAAAGTCAACCTCGGGAAGTGGCATTGGAAAAAAGCATCGAAAACCAAACCTACAAAACCTAAATTGTCAAAAGTGGGCCCACCCGTACCCACCTAGTAGGCCCGGGACAGCCCACTTATATGTTACAAACTTTATAAGCCTTAAGCCATTTATAAGACCAAGTCCCTCTTTTATGCATACCCGGCCCAACAAAAAAGCCCAACAACCCTTATAACTCTCGTTAACCCTAACCCTTTTATAGTTTAACTCTGTTAGTCCTTAAAAGGACTAACATTTCAAACCATTTGCACACCTCAAGGACCAAATTTGCAAAGTACAAGGATGATGGTTGTAACATAACTATACATGTTGAGGGACCAGAGTTGTCAAAACCTCAAACTCTTACCCTGTTATATCAACATCCTCACTACCCACCAAGATTTAAAAGGGGTACTATTACCCTTTCTTCTCACCCTTTTCTATCTAACCAGGACCACCCTACACAGCTGGCAACCTCTCTCTTCTCTCATTCGTCAATCATGATCCAACTTATATGGTTAAAACCCTTGGTGACCACTCCAATCCAAGGGTCCAAATTGGAGAGGCTAGAAGCTTCTTAGCTAAGAGACAAGATTTAGGCAACTAGGGTTTTGAAGGTCTATAAAAGGAAGAAGGATTGAAGACCACCGGGGAGTTAGTTTTTTTTAGTCGTAGCTTATAATTAATTAAAATGTAATTTCTTTTTTTTCAAGCATTGTATTTACTTTAAGTTATTAATGAAAAGTTTGATTCACGTTTAATTCTAAGTTTAAATTCTTGCAAAGTGTTTTAGTTTATTTTTTCCCCCGTTTGTAAAAACTGTTTTCTTTAATAATCTTAAAAGCTAGGTGTTTTGATTTAAGCTTATTGGGTAAAAAGCTATTGTGGAAGGCTTATATTGGGGTTAGAGCTTCATGGGAAGCATTAGGACTGGTTTTGGATGTTAAATACTTGCCAAAAGCTAAGGACCTCTTGTGAGTTTCATTTTTACATTTTTAGAATTTTACTATTCATATGCTTATTTATGCTTATTTACTGCTTATTAATGCTTATCTATGCTTATTATTACTGTTTGTTACTTATTTAAGCTGTCTTTTAGTTTAAAATTTATTTGTTTCTTTGCTTTTTTATACAAACTGCCATTTTTGCTTAAATACTGCTTAATCTTGTTGGCTTAATTTGAGTGCTTATTTTCTGTGTTGTACTTGCTTATTTTTTTTCTTTCGTTTTTATCTTAAATCAAACATTCTTAAGTTCTTATCAAGTTTCACAAACCACTTTTAAGCTTTAAAATTTTAATTTTTCAAACTTAAAGGGTGTTTGCAAAGATTTCAAAATGGGTCACAAGAGTGTTTTTATTGGATTTTGGTCACCAAGCCAATTTTTCAAGTTTCTTTAAAGTAATTTTAATATGTATTATAAATTGTCACTTTTAAAATTCACTTTTAAGGTTGTTAGTATTCATTGATTGAATCTGTGGAATGTTAGATTGATATATCAGCTTATGTGCTTAGAATTTGATTAAATGCTAGTTTTTGTCTTTTCCATGCTTGGTAATGCCTAAGAATGCAGTAGAAGGGTAGTGTTAAAAGTTTGCTTGGATTTGTTTTTGTGTAGCAATCATGTCCATAAGTTGTTCTTATTTTTCTTTTTCAAAGTATAAGCCGCATTTTCATTAGCCAATCTAGGTAGATAAGCTTGTTTTAGGATCTAATTTTCATAGGATAAGCTCTTTAGAAATAGAGCTTGAGTTGTTTTAGCTTATTTTACATTTTCAACTTATTTTCTAGCTTATTTTCTAGCTTATTTTTAGGCCTGCTTATTGCCATTAGTCTTTTTTAAGAAAACAAAAAAAAAGAGCAATCTGTGTAACTAGCCCTTTTCATTTGTACTTTTCCTGGCTTATTTAAATTTCAAACTATCTTTTAATTGCTGATTATTAAAGCTTATTGTTCAAGCTTTAAAGGCACATAAGCCCTTAAGCCATAAGGATCAATCTAGGGACTTATTTTTAAGCTCAAAAGTTGGTTTTGTTAAGATTGCAAAATTTTATCTAAGTGTCAAATATGTGTGAACTACCTTTTTCATTAAGCTTTTTAAGTGCTTATTTGAATTTCAAACTACTTTTTCTTTGTTGCTTATTGTATCTTTTTGGCCATGCTTTTTAGTGGTATAAGTTGCCAAGGCCATACGGATCCCATTTTCTAGCTACAAATAAGCTAGAAAAGTCCCCACTAGGTAGTTTGCTTAATAGTTTGGCCAAAAGATTAAACTGCTTATTTAAGGAGCTTATTAGCTTATTGCATTTGCTATACATGGTTTTATGTAAAGCTATTAGGAATGTTTAAGCCCTCTTTAAGCCTATATTTCCATTTATTTTAGAGCTTATTAAGCTTATTTGCCTGTAGGCTTAAAAATCCTTAAGTTTATAACTTCTCTTTTTTTTAAGTAATTTGCCATTCTAGCTTATTTTAGTTGCTTATTTTTGTTCATAAGTGCTTTTTAGATATAGCTTATCATCTGTGTTAGCTTATTTCATACTTTTTGGAATCTTTTTATGCTTAAAATAGCTTAGACAGTTTGTAATATATTCATTTAGTATAACTAGCTATTCTATCATCTTTACAGCTTAATTTTCGGGCTTATTTTTTTATTATAAAAAAGTGGTTTAGGTAAAAAAATGTTTTTATGCTTATTTTTAAGCTCTTTAGAAAGTTATAAAAAAATGGCAAAAACAAAAACATTTAGGATTAGAGGAAGCCCCAGGTGAGCAAGGCTCGAACCCGGGACCTCTACCCTTCTCACCAAACGTTTTCACCACACACTCCCTCTACCACTCGCCCTTGGGTCTTTTTCGGATTTTACCTTTTGCAAATCAAATCTTAGATACAAAATATCACTCCTTCTTTGATATAAGTCTATTCATGAGCTTATTCCAGGCTTTTTAGGGCTTATTCGATAAGCTGGCTTAACCAACTTATTTTTCCTAGGACCCTTACAACTTTTAGGACTTTTGTGTAATTTTTTAGATTTTTCCATCTTTATTTGTTACTTTTTATTATTTTTCGAAGTCTAAAATTTTAGAAAATCATTTAAAAATAGTTTAATTAATCAAAAATTACAAAAAAATAGTTTTTAGATTTAGAATAAATAGATTTAGGTTTACAAAGTTTAAAATCTTTTTCATCATTTTTAGATTTTAAATTTCATTTTTTGCTTTTTAAATTAATTTTAGGAAATAGTTTTTAATTATAAAAAGTAGGTATAGAAAAAAATTTTTCTGAGTTTTTATGATTATTTTGACATTTCAAAAAGTAAAAAAATCATTTTTTTTGGAAATAATTAGGAATAATTGTCATTTACTAGAAATTTAATTGATTAAATAGGTATTAATTCATAAAAAATTATCAAAAAGTCAAAAAAAATAGAAATCTTTTTTAGAAAATTTCTTTGTCATTATATAGGATTAAAACAAATTTTCATTTTAGGTTTAATAATTGCCTTAGCTAGATTTAGGTCGCGTTTTTTATGAATTCCCCGTTTTGCGTTTTAGTTTAAATAGTTTCCCTAAATTATTTTAAATGTTGCAATTAATTTTCATGATAGTTTTTAGAAAACAATCAAATCTTTGGTTCCATTCAAGCATCAATAAACAAAGACTCTCTCGACTTTCAATTGCAATTCCTCGTTGGGGATAACGACCATGGGAATCATACTCCCGGTTTACTACATTGAGAGATTTTTGATTCTTAGCCTTTATATTTAATATCTATAAATATAATATTATATTTATTTTATATACATGAAATTAAAAAGGGTTGATCAAGAACCAAACACCCACCATTTTTTATCATCGGCTGACGACACCACAAAAAGTGATACACCAGATACACCACCATCACCTACCCATGGTACACCATTCACTGAGATTACCTCTTCTACCCAGAGATCACCTGTCATACCTCGTCATCGAGTTATGATTCTAGCACCTGGACAACCTATTCCTCATGGTCGATCGTACCGCTACCATGATGACTGCGAGGAAGAGGGTTGGACCGTTACCTGCTTAGCAACTTGCTGTAGACATACAGTCGAGTCATTCTTTATCATATATTTTTCTCCAGATGATTCCACTCGAGATTCTTCTCCATATTCATCATCAGAGGCATTCATCAGATTTTTTTCATACTGATACATTGTTTGATTCTTCTTCGAGAAACTCATTGTCGATCTCTACAACTTATCACATAGGATAATGATATTTAACAATTGTTCTATGAGTTTCGCCCTCTTACGTCTATCTTATGACATCATATTATTTATTTACCTTATATCGGTCCGTTATATAAATATTGATCACTCTGATTTCACGTACTTCCTGATTTCTCATTTACCCCCTTAAGCGTTGATACTAGTATTATATAAGGATACCTATGTATATGGGCTATTTTATTTTTGATCTCTTACGATTAACTTCAAACTTTTTCGTGACTTTACCCTGTTCTCTTTTGATAATATTGAAAATTCGGCGTAGTTTGCCAATTCCACTAATTATTTTAACAGTCGAATCCGAGTTCGAACACCCTTCTTATACTTTTGAATCGCATATATTGCTTCGTAATCAATCTTTTTGAAGTCTTTCAGTTGATGAATACGACTTAAAACGATTCACCTCAGATGTGCCGCATTTTGCAACACTTCCTTTTAAACGCGATTGACTAACGTACTCATTTAATCTTCTCATTACTTCTTATGATTTACAAGAATCATGCCCCAATGAGACTCCTTCATCCCAACGTAACATTGTTTTTGATCTTGATGTATTGTTGGACAATGCTAAAGTAGGCTAATTTATATTTATACTTAATGAAATGAATTAGGGACGCCTCTTCTTTTGTAATAAGGAAAATATAAATCACTGAACCATCAATTTTTATAATTCTAATTTTCATGATTTGGACGCCTTGATTGTAAAAAACGATTTGTAAATGATGGCTTAATGCGTGGATCCTAATCTAGATAGATTCTTTACTGCTTGTTAAGTTGGAGTATTTACCAATGTAATCACAAGCTAATACAAATGAGACTCTGGCTTAAGAAAGCTAATGTCTACGAGGAATAAAGACACACCTAATAAAGAAGAACAAGACTAATAAAACTAAAAGATCCTTCTATGGATTTCTATTAATTAACAAGGAGAAATGTATTTTTTCTGAAATGAGTACAATACCCTAAGCCTTAGTTCTCTTTAAAGTGAGAAACCCTAATTAAGCATTTAACCACAAAACGCTGATATTGATATGCATGAATTTAACTTCTTATTTACTCATGCATATCCTGCAACTCTAACTAACAAATAACTTAACTAGAAATAACCCCCCTAATTGACTCTACCAGGACTAAGTACTCTACCAGTTAGGAACTAACTTTAGCCTACAGAACTAACTATGAGAATAACCTTACCAGCAGGAATCTATATACCAGCCCGTTAGAACTCTATACACTAGCCATAGGAACTACCATACCTACTAGTAAGAAAACAAAGTATTACCAAATATTCCTAACAGATCCTCCCCTCAAACAGCATAGACTCGTTAATTTCCAGATTCTAGATAGACTTCAAACTTTTAACCTTAGGATTGAAATATACTTGACGGCAACATCCAAACCTGCTACTGAGTCTTGAACTTGAACAAATGAAACTTCTGCACAATCTTATTTCTTCAAACAAATACCATCAATAGATAATGATGATAGCATTGAAAATCGAGCATATCTTGTTAAGTAATTGGTACTTCATAGCCTTGAACCGAGACATCAAAGTCTTGTTGAACTTGAACATTAAAAGGCAGCAACGTTGAAGAAGCAGCAGAAAATCTTGAACCAGCAACAACTTTGGAACCACCTCAGCTACATGAGTAGATTTGATAAGCCTTTACCAAGTAGCTACTCACTCTTGTGCTAGCAAATACTTAGGTTGGCAATCAATGGACATCACCCCTGGTGAATTAGTAACCAGTCCAACTCTTAGAACATGAATCAATGGTGAATTGGAATACCCAAATGATTTTTGGCAAATCATCATAGCCATAAACGGATTTGCATCTCTTTACCTGTACAGTTTGCTCAGGACTATCGAACACTTTGTTGTGATAACAAGGTGAGTTGATAACCCTTATAATAATTTAGCAAATAGTTAGCTATCAACGGATTTGTTAAGTCATTACCAAAAGCCGTTTTCCTTTGTAAAGCCAAACCTTTGGGTTCCCAATGAGGTCATAAACCATGGTAGATTGACGACCTTACAACCTACAGCAAAAAGACGCAAGGTTGAGTTTAAATACCCTATAGTTTTTGAGCATACTATTAAAGCTGATCAACATAATAGAGAATCACAACCTAGAGCCAGTACCTTAATGTGAATCAACTCTTACTGTCTGTGAGACATGTTTAGTTAACACCCATTTTGTTGTGGGTTTGGAGAACCAACACCCAATCCCTGAAAATTGCTCTGTTTGTACAAAATACATTGCAATAAAACCAAGCAGCATGCCAAAAACTGTTTCCATATCCAAAACTTGGTGCGCACTAAAAAATGTGTATGGCACACTATGCAAAAGCTAACAAGTATAGAGATTCTACATTAAAACTGTATATATCTAAAATATAGTTTAAATAGCAAAAAGATTTATGATATATAAAAAACTTAACAGTACCATTCATGAACCTTAGGACGCCTGGAATCAGAAATTTGTTTCTTGAGAAAGGCAATCAACTGAACCGCAGTGAAAGATTCATTACTCACTGTTTCCGTACAAATCTCCAGCTGATGATCCGAGCATCCTTTCGAAAGAGTTGACAGAGAGAGGATACTTCTGTCCACAAACATATGATATCCAATCCCCAAACTGTCTCCAACACATGAACACCAAAAAACAATATAGCTTCCAGGATGAATACTCCCTGTGTAGTAGGTTCTTCCAAAAATCACTACCATATTCACTTTCAGGTGAATCCACCAAAATCTAAAATCTCCCCAAAGAACCGATAAACCAACTCCCCCAGCTTACTATCTTGATAAAGTCATCACACGCCATAAATCATCATCAAGTCCCTTAAGTTGACCAAATGAAGGATTTCCCTAAGACTTGTGAAGTACTTGCGAGAGTTGTCTAGTCAGTAGATGGCTTGATCGATCCTAACCCCGTAGGCAATAACTCCTAGTACAACATCACATATAAATGACATTGTATAACAATCAAAGCCAGAATCCTCACAGAATCATACATAATGCACAATTTTGTATCCCCCCCCCCCCCCCCCCAGTGTCAGATCTCCCTCTTTATTGGAATGGTAGAGTGAAAGTATGAACACCTTTTCTGCCTAAGCGCTTCTTCTTGGTACCAATCTTCTTGAGTGAGGAGGCAGTTGGGTGTGCCTTAGAAGCAATGTTAGAAGGAACTTCAACATCCTCTACTGTAGCTTCCTGAGAAGGAACTTCAGCTTGAACTTCTGGAATAGTCTGAGAATGAGAAGGAGCATCAACTTTCTCTCGTGAAACATCTTGAGAAGGAGCTTCAACTTCTACTTCCTGTGAAACACCGTGAGAAGGAGCTTCAACGTCTACTTCAACATCACCAGTCTTGTGTTTCTTTGAAGAAGTAGTAGACATAGGACTACCATCTCTTTTCAGACCCCTTGTGAATGCAACAGCTCTTTGAATCTTATCAAACTCTTCTTGAAGCTGTTCAGGAGAGAGTTTTCGAACTTGAGCCATAGTCCAACCAGTAGAGTATACAGCAGGGCCTTGATTCTTCACATAAGTTCTCATATATTGCCTGAGCTGAGCTGGTGTCATAGGCCTATCCCTCCGTTCTTGAGCCCGTTGCTTAGCAAGTTCTTTTCTTCTAGAAATAAACCAAAGCAACCATCCTGTTGCGCAAAATCATCATCAGTAAAATCTACCTCAAAAATTGTGGAAGATAGGTCTAGATTTGCTTGAAGACGAGCCAAAATTATATCCCAAGCAGCATCTGAGTAGTTTGCAACAGATGCAAGAACCTCTTGCTGTCTCTTTCGTTGGTCTTCAGTCATCTCAAAGTCTTAAGACATCTGCCTAGCTAAACTAGCATCCTTCATAAGAAGATTCACATCTTAGCATTCGAAACTGCAATTTCTTGAGCTTGTATCTTCTGACAGCTCCCAACCTGGTCTTTCTTCTCCAATTGGCTTAAAAGTCCTTATCTTTGAGTTATGAGTATGGTGGCGTCAACAACAACACCTTTTCCCTTCTGGCATCTCTGAAAGGTGTTGAAGGAGTAGCATTTTAGTACCACACCAAGCAGGACTTTTGAAAAGGACATTCATGTCTACTATAGCTCGGATAGATCAAATCTTGCGTTACAGCGTTATTCATTGTAAATTATTCATAAATGACTACTAATAAGCTATTGTCGACAGTACCCGTAAATACGTTTTCGCTTGATTGATTTCCTTTTGATCCACAACTCGCATAAGGTGAGTTCATAGCCCCGCACTTTTACTCGTTTTGAATAAATGTTTTATAACTTTGGGGTGAGAAACATTGCTTGTTTTTAAAATCATGGACACAAGTACTTTCATGAGAATTTTTCCCTGTTTACGTGTTGCCTAAGTAGCGCTAGACCTCTTATTGCCCAAAACAATCATGAACTGTTAATCTCTTGACCGGAGGACCGGTTGAGGGAGCGCGAGTGAATAAATAGATCTATTGGGACTAATTATCCCTATCCGGTAAACCGCACTACTACCCCACGTGTCGCATGATTAAACGGATATATGTCTGTTTTGATTTTCGATAGGAAATCTTAGGTCGGATTTCCACTAGGGCAATGAAACCTATAGCTATATGAAAGCAATGTCTCAGAATTAGCATCGGTGTCATGAGCTTAGTGCAACGTAAATATCTTTTAAGTGAAGTTGTATTATGTATAACTGGTCGCATGCCTGTGAAATTTTAGTGTCCACTATTACATCAATTAAACCTATGAATTCACGTCAACTTTAAGTTACCATTTTAAGCATGTTTTTTCTCCAGGTGCTTAAGCTGGAATTTGTTGCTTGATTTATGTGAAGCCTTGCATTGGACCAGTCCCCAGTTTTTAATATGATTTAAATACCGTGATGATTTTAAACTTGGTACAGCATCCGCAAGTTTTTGTCTATTTGAGACCTTTTTGAGTCGATTAAAACTTTTATTATTATTTTAAATTTATGCAACGGTGTTTATTTTTAAAACGTACCCTCAGAGGTCGTTCTTTATGCTTTGTACTTGAGATATCCAGGAACGTCACGCCTCTGGACACGTATTCCGTCTAGGGCCCGTTTGGGGGTGTGACAAAAAAAACTTGAACATTTAGGCTAAGAATAAGCTAAACAGTTTTAAGATACAGCTTGTGAAATATTAGCGCTAACTGAGCTTATCACACATTTTAAAGCCTAAAATCATAGCATAAAATTTCATAACATAAAAACAGAATTTAACATAAAAACTTAGAATTTCATTAAAATTTAAAACTGAGTACAAGCTTTTAAATGAAATACAATAATCTACCAAAAACAAATATAAGCTGAAAGTATAAATAAAAAGGATAGATAAAGAAACAAGATCCCCATAATGTGTTAAACTAGCCTCTATTTAAAGTGGTCTTTAGAAGCACTTGGCCTAGAGGTGGATTTCTTCATGTGAGGAGAAAGAAGTGCCTCCAAGCAATCAATCTCACCTTTGAATTTCCATTTGTGCTTCTTTGTGCTTGATCTTAGCCCTTGATTTGATTCTATGTCCCATCAACCAATCACTCATCATAGGATTGCCATCGTGGTCTTGTCATCTTCTGGGAGGATGTGTTAAGTGGGGGTGTGAGAGGGTTTTTTGTCGTTTTGAAGGGTAAAAGTAGGAGATGGGTGAATATGATATAGGAGGAAAGGTAAGAATGCACAATAAACTTTGACCTCGTTGACTGGAACCAGGTTAGGGATTGGCTTGACTGTTGTTGGGCCATGTGCTGGTAATAGGTTTAAATGGATTGGAGATATAATGGATTAATGGTAAATGGTAAATTGGATTTAGCATATTATTTTAACTTCACTTTAAAGTGGGCTGACCCGGCCCATTAACTTGGGTATGGGTTGGCCCAATAAGATGCTTATGTCTTCGGCTTTGGTTTTTTTGTGCTCTTTCCATTCCTGTGCTCGGTTTTGTCTGGTTTGGCTTGATTTTTGTCCTTTAGTGAATATCCGATACCTGCACAGTATACAAAGCAAAACAAACATGTATTTGGCATTTATGTCCGTTTTTTGGTCATTTTAGCTCGTTTTATTAGGTCAAAGGTATGTGTAACTAAGCACATACCAAAATCCCCTATACTAAACTATTGTCGTGTCCTCACGCAATGCTATAAGTAAACACTTTAGAAAACCAAGAATCTCAATCCCCCTCGACTAATTACCTCGAAAAGTAGCTAAGTGTTCATCAAAGGGAATTAAAGAATCATTAGCTTTGAAAAGCCCCGTTTTGACCATTTTTATATATTTACACTAATTGCCACACATATTTTTATATTTTTCCTTTTTCTTTTTCTTTTTATACTTTTCTTTTTAAGCAACTAACTAGAATGTTTGACTTTCGTTATTTTCATAACCTTTAGGGTCATAGAACAAGAAGCACTTCAATCCTAAAATGCCCAAAAGGATAAATTCATCGTCCCCGATTTTTCACTTGTCCCAAACCAAGCTTAAAAATGAAATCACCGTTAAATATAAGTTAAGATGCTAACACTACTCATATTTGTAACTTGTGAAACTTTTCACTCCCGACAATTATTATATCTTAGGTGAATGTGCTTATTTCAAATTTCAACCATGGATCAACCTTTTTAAGAAAATTGCAATATTTCTATGCTTCACGTTCCACCCAAGAATAATGAATGTGAAGGCGAGATCATCCCATGTAGCGACTTTCGTCTCGGCACATCCCAACCTTGCGGCTAAGTGACCAGGATTTTGACACCTCACAGAGACTAGTATCGAGACTCACGGACCTTCGATTTCAAAACCCTTGGACTTCCCGTTTATACATAGAAAAACTACAACTAAAGCAAATTAGTCTTAGTTCAAAAATATATTTAAATTTTAGAAAAAGAGATTTTTATTTATTCAACAACTATATATATATATATATATATATATATATATATATATATATATATATATATATTTTTTATTTTTTTATTTTTTTATTTTTGCTATAATCATAATATATTACCTCCACCCTTTAAACGACTACCACATCGGTTGTGAGCCGGCAAGAGGTAGTGGTCTTATTTCGGTGTAGGCCCCCGCCTTATATGAAGACTGAAACATCGGTTGTGAGCCGGCAAGATCTAGTAAACTGACAGGGATATTGTTTCTACTTATTAATATACATCATCATTTTTTTTGCAACATTTATTACGCGGTATATAGAAAAATTTCTTTTTAGAAAATTTAAGTATATAGCTGAACTAAGACTAAATAAATTAATGTTATCGACTACATTAATAAAGCTTCAAATTCAAAAATTGTTGATTTAAGTTTAATTTTCGAAAATAGCACTTATTATTAGTCAGGTTAGGAGCTTATGGGAGGAAAAGCCACAAATTACACTTATGAGCTTGTAAGATATCCAACTAATCCTTGTTTAGCATCAAACTCATAATTAACTTTATCATTTCTCGTTCTTCTCAAATTTAAAATCTTTAATAAAAAGATTCGCGAATGCTTAGTCAAATAAACTAGCTTTGTCAAGTTTATAAAGGTTAAGGGACAAAGCTAAGAGCTCAACACGCTCGATCGAGTCAAAAATTAATTTTATTCTACCCAGCAGGAAAGTCAAACATTGTGACAAAACACTTATTTTATTTTTGGATTTTTTTAAATTTTTGCATAAAATCACAATATATATTTTTAATTTTGGTAGTAAAAACGGGATTACGTGAAAACAACGATTGCAAGCACAATCAAATCGATAGATTCACGGGATTACGTGAAAACAACGAATGCATGCACAATCAAATCGATAGATTCCCCCCATACTAGAACTAAACATTGTCCTCAATGTTTTAAGAAAGGTCTCTACGTAAATCTAAAGACGTTTATTAAGTATGCTCAAAGATAAATGTTAGTCGATAAGATTTAGGATATTGGATTCCCATAATCATGCTAAGGATTGAAGCTCGAGTGAACAAAGGACAACACCACTAGCACGAGAGTCTTCATGTGACAATCCGTTAATTTCAGATCGTTATTTATTTCTCGAGTATTAATTATAATTTTCATTTTTATGTTGAGATATGAA